>VZTG01010061.1:0-78492 GCA_013397845.1 Melanocharis versteri | reverse complement strand
GCCGCGCTGCCCGAGCCCTGCCCGGCGCCCTCGGGAGCACCGCGCTCGGCCGGGTCGGGAGCGGGCAGCGCGATGTCCTCGTTCCGCTCCAGAGCTCGGGTGGTGATCGAGAAGCTGAGCTCCCGAAGGGCGCACGCTGAGGTTACCTGCGCTGTGCAGGGGGTTGGGTTTTTACTGGCCCAGGCAGGGAGCCAGCATCCAGCGTTCCTGCCTGGCGTCTTGTCCCCTCCTCAAGGAGAACAGATTTAGTCCGCAAACACGGGCAGGGTGCAGGAAAAACAGTGTCACGGGAAATATATTTGCAGCCTGAGATGCTGGACCGGGACACAAAGCACCTGTTGCAGCCCCGGAGCTCACGGTCCTCCCAGAACTACTTGTGGGCCAGCAGGGCTGGGAGCCTGGGATCCATGGGGCTGTGAGCCTGGGATCCATGGGGCTGTGAGCTGTGAGCCTGGGATCCATGGGGCTGGGAGCTGTGATCCTGGGATCCGTGGGGCTGGTAGCCTGGGATCCATGGGGCTGTGAGCTGGGATCCTGGGATTCGTGGGGGTGTGAGCTGTGATCCTGGGATCCATGGGGCTGGTAGCCTGGGATTTGTGGGGCTGGGAATGCTGCGCATGCATCAGCCCACTCCTGTCATACATACAGTGCACTAAAATCAATGCCCACAGCCAACAACCAGCCCGTGCCCCTGGGGTTTGCAATCAAACAGCACATCTGGCGCAAGGCAGAGCAAAACAAACCGTGGGGAGAGGAGGAGCAGCAAACGCTTCACAGAGCACAGGGCTGCTCGGGAGCTCTTCCCCAGTGGGGCTGGAGCAGCTTCGCCATTAGCATTTCACAGCTTCACCCAGGGTTGTGGTTGTTTGCAGATCCTGTCAGCTCCTTCCCCTCCTTCCCTGCCTCTTTGTTCCCTTGTCTTGCTGTCTCACAGCTGGTTAAAATGGTAACCCTTTGATAATTCCTTGTCTTCATTTAGTCAGTTCTCATTTTTGTCAATTCTTCTCTTGTATCTTCCTCTCTGGGAGCCTGAAATGAGGCTGGGAGCTGAGGTGGCCTCTTGAAGAGTCTCAATCAAAAAGTTTCGGGGCGATTTTCACTCTTTCCTGCCATAAATACTGTACTTCCTTAAAAAAAAAAACCCCAAACAAAACAAACAAACCCAACCTAAGAGGAAAAAAAAAGCCACACAGAGAATTTTATCTTGGAGAAAATTTCCTTTCTCACAGGCTTTCTTCATGGCACTGGGAAAATATTGAATCCTCCCTGCTCTGTTTTTCTGTGGTTGCTATTTTTACCTTTCCAAAACCCTCCAAGCTTCCCTCTATTGCTCCCTTCTGCTAAATTTCCTCGTCATTTTCCTTCTTGGTTTCTCTCCCAGTTTCCAACTCATACAGTGATGCATGAATATATTATGAACTCTCAAGGGAAGAGGCGATCTCTCCAAGTACACATTTCATCACACAGTGGGCAACTGGTTGCAGACTGAGGTTTGACCTCTTAGTGAAACATCTCCACATAACCTGTATCCAATGTCCAATACGTTACCGGGGTGCTGAGTTACTGTTATCTCTACTGGAGGACAGTGGGATTTCAGGGAATGGGCGTCATGCAAGAGAGGGCCTGAAAATCTCCAGCACTTTGGGTGTCTTGCATAAGATTCAGAATATTTAAAACTCCAATTAAAACTGCTGAAATAAAAGCAGTATTGGATACAGGACTTATAACAAGATTCAACGTGCTGTGGGAAATGCTTTAAAGGTGACCTGCAAATCCTCTTTAATTGCTCTGCTGTTGCAAGAGATGCTGTGCGCCCTCAATAACAGGGCTGGTAAGGACATCTGCTATGAGCTTAAAACAGCAAATGTAAGTCAAAGTCGGAGAGTAAATTCCTTGGAGGTGTGGCTGTACTGAATCACAGCTCCAGTCTTCTGATGAAGACGCAGGTCCTAAATTGCTACCTAAAACGAGGCAGGCTGGTCCCCTCCCTCCATCCCAAGCTGTCCATGAAGCTACCAAACTTTCCTGTCACCCTGCACGCTTGTATCCTCCAGGCTCGTGCCAGCAGACACTGCAGGCACAGGGGTGACTCCTTAATACACAGGCAAAAGGCAGGGGAGGTTCTAAGCACCAAGACTTGCATCAGCGTGTTCAGAAGAGGGAGGGTGAGGGCTCAGCCTGGGAGTGCAGAAGATGCAGATAAGAGGGGTGAGGGGTGCTCACTGCGTCTGCTCTGTTGTGCCTGCAGAGGGATCTGGGGAAATCAGGTCCTTGCAGGGCCATAAAAATATTCAGGTAGCACAGACCCCAGTGAAGTCAGGTCCTTAGGGACTCCCAGTCACCTAAATATCTCACGGGAACAGCAATTTCTCTCTGGCCTGAGACATCCAGGATAAATGAAGAGCAATTCAGGAGGACTCCATCCACTTTTAGGGATGCTCAGATGCTGCGTCTACATAAGGAAACAGCCAGGCCAGAACATCATCTTTGGGATGCATTTGGGAAAGGGAGGGGATACATTATCTCATTGGCCTGAATGCTCCTCTTCTCTTTCCTCCCCCAGAAAAGCTGCCAAGAGTAAAGATCTCTCAGGAAATAAACTCCCACTCCCTTGTTCTCACCATGTGCAAAGGGGATGATGCACCATCCTGGCATGGCTGGGTGGGCAGGGGACAGCAACACGGCTCCAGCCCTACCTGTGCTACCATGAGAGCTACTTTCAAAAGGGGAATTTGCATTGTTATTTTTATAGACATGGAGATCTTCCTCTTGAGTGGAGGCAGACTCAGCTTGGAGGTGGGGGGTGTCAGATACTGCTGTCAAATAGGCTCAGAAACAGACACACATGTATAATACATGCTAGACAGTTTGTCTGACAAATTATTGTTTCTGCTGTCACTTAAATTGTTCCATACGTCATCTTCCCCTCCCATTTCTGTTCCAAACAAACCTGCCTAGGGATGACTCTCCTTCCAGCCCTTCTCATGACTAAACCACTTGAAAACCCAATTTGCTCCATTCATGCACTGTGAGTTAGACCCATTTCCCTTTTGAAGTTGTGGGTGGCCAAGAGGAGAGAAATGACAGGGATGCTGTTTCCTGCTCCCTGTTGTACCTGATACTACAGAAATAATTATGATGAAAATCAAAGAGCTCAGGGAAAGGTAAAATGCAGCTCCTGTGCTAGCTTTCGGTCACAAGGTAGGAGGAACAGGGACTGGCATGGGATAGATCTGTGCAGGAGAGCAGCCTGGGATGCAGGGCAGAGCTGCCATTAGGGCTCTGTTCTCCTGGTGACCTCCATCCTGTCTGGGACACCCGCATGTGCAATAGCAGCAGTGATTGTGTCCAAGCCCAGTGGGCAGTCCACCCAGGAAGAGGAGCTGCAGGGACACAGTAGTAGCTGCAACCAGGGGATGGGAAATATGGGGACAACTTGTGCCACCAAAGACCATGGAAAGTCTGCCTCCAGCTCTGGTCCAGCTGTTCTGGATGGGAGTTAGCTGGCAGACAAAACAGTTTTGTGTGTGAAGCCAGGAAAATTCGCTAGTCTTTCCAGAAAAGTGCCCCTGGCTCTTCTATCCTGCAAACCATGCCTCATGTCACGAAATCACCTCCAAAATACTCGCATGCAGAAAGCTCTCAGCATCCCTCCATCTGCTCTGACACCCCTGTGCCTCTTACAGTCCAGCCCTGACCATCAGCACCAAGGCAGGGGTAGCACCAACAGAAAGCACTGGAGGAAGGCAGAAAGCAGCTCTCATTTTGATGCTGGACCCATCTATTTCTCCCCTCTGTGATGTCAAGGTGAATTTGGCTGTTACATACCGAGTCAGGCCCCTCGTGGTTCCTCCTGCCAGCAGCCTGTGCTGGTGAATTACAGCTCAACATGAATCCTGTCTCCATCTAGTACCCTGAAGGTAATAAATGTCTGACTGTTATTAGGAAGTTATTGTCTGAAGCCTTTCAAAGAGCAAAAGGAGGGCTTAAAAATACCTCTAAGTGCCACAGCTGCCGAAGGAGTGTGCTGGGGACCAGACATCTAATTTGCTGCATCGTTCCTCCACCAAGCCTCCTTCTTCCTGGGTAAATGTGCCCCCATGAGGGTCTTTTAGGAGTTCTCAGTGTTTCCGCTCATTCCGGCTCCAAGATTTGCAATTACTGCAGGCAGAAAAGGCTGTGCACAAACCCCAGTTTGAGGTGGGGATATGGAATTTCAATCTGTGCTGTGCATAACAGGAACCCAGGCCGGGATGAATCATGCTATGTTACTTCGGTTTTAAATTTTTTTTGCACTGCGTAGGTTTTTCTGGGGCATATTCCATCAGGCACGTAATGGTCAGATTCAGTCTGAACGTTTATTACACGGTTACTTTGCAGTACACACACTTCAGACTTCACAAATTAGCAACTTAACAAACCCTTCTACAAGTTCTGTAGATCACCATGCATTTTCTGAGTGCTCTTTATCACAGCCATTTAACTACTACTTTTTTTGTTAGATTTGTCTGTTCTGAGGTATTTTGATTAAAACTGTACTGAGTAATTTCACCTTTTTTCTTTCATCAATACACTCATTTGTAAATATCCCAGGAATTTTTGTGTCCTCCCACCCAGGAACGCAAATGGCCATTATGTGCTCCCCAAGGTATCTCCAAATAACCCTTCTCCTTTTAACCTTAGGATTTTATTGTGTTAGTTGCTAGGTAACTGAGTAAGATTTATGGCCATCTATTGTTAATTTTGAAGGCGGTCTTCAATTTCCCTGTAAATAGCATTTGGGAGTTGGAGTCCACACCAATAAAAACTTGGAGCCCAGTCCCACTCTGTGGAGAGGAGCACCTGCTATGAAATGCAGAGCCAAGTGGCTACATAAAACTTACCCTCTCAGAAAGGGACGTGCCCCTCTCAAACTGGGCAGGCTGGGCATTGCTGAGGTGCTGGAGGGACTCTGGCTTCTGCTGCCAGTGTGGCAGAGTGTCACAGGCTATGCATCCCCCTTCCCTCCCTCCTGCTCCTCTCCAACCCTCTCCTCACCCTTCAGGCTGTCGCTCCCCGAAGTGAAATGACAGTGCTGCAGCTCTTCCCAGAACTGTATTTCTCTTATTTCTCTGCTGTCCAGCTCAGGAGCCCCTCAGCGCAGCTCTCCCAGCCTCTCTGACAAGGAGGGGGTGGGATATGGCCCCGGTTCGTGTGGTTGCTTAATGCCTTTCAATTTGAGGCTAAACAAAGCAATCAGGTGGGACTCTGCCAATTTGCACACAACATCCTTGCGCTATAGCAACAAGTAATTTTCTGCTATCCCCCCTCGTTCCCTGGAGCTTTCTTTTGGTGCAGCAGAATTGTTTGCTTTACGCTGTAAATCCACACTTCTGCCATGCTCCTTTGACTTTTCAGGACCATTTATGAAGATAAGGAAAAACAAACCTATTTAGGGTAACTGGCAGAGAGGCGGGTGTCAGCAGGCACGGCAGGAGTTGAGCTGGCAGGAGTGAAGCCGTCCTGCCCTTCCCTTGCCACGGCACTGGAAGTGTCACAGATGTCCTGCAATCCCGCACATTAATCATTCATTTGCCACCCTGCAGGTGGAAAGGTCCTTTGACTCATGTTTTTAAAGCTGCTTTATTGTCTCTTTTGACTGGGAGAAAAATAAAAGAGTCTTCTACTTACTGTTTTACAGGGTTGAAACCTGCTTATAAATAGGGGAGGGAAATGCCTAGCAAAACCAGGCTGCTGGTGGTAGCTCAGACCACAAGAAATTAGGTAGCTGGACAAAGGGAAAAATCAGAAAACTTTTTCTGTGGCCCTGAGATGCCAGAAATTGTTTCTTTTCTGGACACCAATGTTACCAGGTTTTATATTGGTGCTATTTTTGCCTGCTGGAGCCAGCATTTCTTTAGCCAAGACAAACAGCCCAGGACATACCTGCTGTCAAAAGCTTCTGATTCTCCCGAGTTAAACGCTGCCACACATTTAAGTTCTTGAAAGGCTCAAGCCATTGGGAATGATCAGATGGGAAAACGCCGTTAGTGAAATCTGAATGCCAGTCGTACCTGGAAAGCTTCACATACCACTTGCACAATGTGGAGGAAAGCTGAAGAGGAGGATGTACTCAGGGTATCTTGGGCAACAGCGTCTCCCGGGCAGGCAGGCAGCTCTCAGGGTTATTCCAGGTGAGCTCTGCACCAGCACAAGGCACACCCACTGCATTTTTCCACACAGAGCAGGATGAAGCTGTCGGTGTTGACAAGAGCTGTTGAAATGACTTGAGGACACCCCACTTTATGCAATTCAGTCAGCAGAATTTAGAAATATCTCTAAAAAGTGGATCTGAAGGGTATCACCTCTCCACTTGCCCTACCTGAATGGAGCAGCAGCTCAAGTGGAAGTCAGCAGAGTGATCTGCTGGGGTTTCCTTAGATCACCTGTGCCAATGATCTGGGTGGACTGTCCCCCTGAGGCACGTGGATTTGAGGAGACATGGCATGCTCAGGGATACCCTGGGAGGAGAACAGTGAAGGAGAGACAGACAGCAAAGTGTTTCAGCAGCTGGGCCCCAGCACAGATAAGAAGAAAGGCCATTGCCTCCTGCTCCCACAGACAAGGCCCAGACTCACCATGCTGCTCCTGTGCTGCCAGGGAACAAACCTGCATGGCCACTGCTGCCCTACGTCTCCTTTCAGCAGCTCGTGGTTTGTTATTCTAGGTCTCAGCTGTTTGCCAGTTCAGCTGTGCTGCGTTTTCTGAAGCAGGGAAAGATTGCCACCAGTGTGTACCTGCTTGTTCCGAGCTCTGCCGAGGCGTCAGCCTCAGTGGGAAGTGCAGAGCTGCGTGCTCCCACCACTGCACGCGTGGATCCTGCTCCGAAGGGCTTCTCAAACCTGGGACCGAACTGAGAAACTTCCTCTGGGAAGTCCCAGCCATGCATGAGGCCACAGCTCCAGCCTCTGGCAGCATCTGGTACCTGCTGGCATCCTCTGCTGCAGCCGGCCTCGCTCCCACCTGCCGGGGGTGGGGGGATTTGGAGGCACCACTTGTATTTGCTGCTATTTGTATTTGCCAGTAGCAGCGACGAACCTGGACGTGTCTGTTCCTGCCAGTGAGTTTGCAGGGAGCCATTCCCACTTCCCTGCTGCCGGGAGCGGGAGCAATTAAAGCGTTTCACAGTCGGTGCTCCTTTCTGCGCGGGGCTGCGGAAGGCAGGCAGCGAGCAGTGAATAGCTTCACAGAGGAAGGTCAGCAAGCCAGCGAGGATGGATTAGAAAAGGACAATGCAGAAAAGACCTGATTAATTTAATTGCTCATCTGAAATGTAGTCGCAGACTAAAGAAGGATGAAGAAATTATAAGCATATGAATGGAGCCAAGTAATGATTTTGAGAGAGAATATGCAGAGCCCTGCCTCCTCCTGCACCCTCTGTCCCACATACAAAGGGTTTTGTACTCAGAGATTACTCCAGACTTCTGGCTCTTCTCCTCACACTGTCTCATCAGAAATGGAGACACTGACTACCAACAAATGTTTAATTAGCTGCAGCTTGATCTTGCTGCTGGCGGCTCAGACAGATCATTAGAGCCAGGCATGTGCCAAAGCCTGTGAGGAGATGTAATGTGGAAACCATCCTGCTCCCAGCAGAACTGAGGTTTTCCTGGTGGAAATGGATTGATGGGCATGGCCTCAGCCTCCGCACTTCATATCCTGCCTTGAAGGACCCGGACCAGCTTCACAAAGGAGGAATGCATTTCTACCTTCCCTTGCTTAAAACAGTCAACAGATCACATCTCCAAACACTTCAGAACCAATATTTATAACTAGAGAGAGGCAGAAGTAATTTCATGGAAAATTTCACAGTTTTGTTTTGTTTTTTGTTTTTGTTTTTGTTTTTGTTTTTTTTTTATTGGAAGAAACAAACTAAAGAAACCTCTCCAGGAAATAAAGTATAAAAGGCATTTGGGTTAGGCCAAAATACTGTTCTCTCTTTATTTATTTTTTTTTAATCTGTGCCTTATGTTTGCTAATACAAAATAGCTGAAAAATTAAGCCAACTTTGAAGTGGAAACTCAGACTCCTCTGTGAAGGCTGAAAATAACTTCTTAGCATTCTTCATCTCACTATTGCAAAGAGAGGTCAGAAACTTGTCAACTAAATCTGCTTCTGGAAGGCTACAGTTCCTATTGCCTGGATCACTTCACAGGCGAAAATACTTGGAAAATATTGGAGTGAGACTGACAGGCACCACTTTCGGTCATCAGCTTCTTCCTCCTGCTCAGCACAAACCGGAGAGCTGCCTCCAGGAATTCCTACCGCAAAGGGACTCATCCCCTCCCTGTACGTGCCCAACACCACAAAGGGTTGTGACTTCTGGATGAACTCAAACACATCTCTGATTGAAAGAGTTCTCCATCTGAAGAGTTCAAGTGATGGGAGAACTTAACACACGGGCTGAGCCACTTCAGCTGCTAATGACTCCTGGGTTGGGTTGAATTCCTGTGCCTTTGCCTGGTAATGGGAGAAGTGTCTCACCTCAGTGCTCTTCCCCTGACAGAATGCTTTCTTCTGAGTCAGCCCTCAATCATCTGTTTGAGGAGTTGTGTTGGAAAGACACCGTAGACCAGACCTCTCTGCACTCTTCAATATGATTTTCAAAGCGGGGCTATGAGGAAAAGAAGGAATGGAATCAAATGTCCTGAATTAGGACTAATTCCTTAAGACATGCCCTTTCCAACAGCCTTCAACAAAATGCATTTCATTTTTCTGTAGAAGAAAGATGCCCATCATTGGGACAGAAGGGNAAGACATGCCCTTTCCAACAGCCTTCAACAAAATACATTTTATTTTTCTGTAAAGAAAAATGCCAAAGAAGGCCAAAGTGATCAAGCAATCACCTCTGTCTCTGAAGCTGCACAAAGAGACTGAAGAAGAGTGCTACAATTGTCACAGAACCTCAGCCCCACGCACACAGAACCTAAGCACTGAAAGTGTTAAAATGACCTTTCATTATACAGGGCTGGAAGGTTAAATACAATTCAGGGCCTGTGTATTAATTCCACAGCAGCTCACGTTTAAAGTCTTTGTCCTTTATTAAGCATAAATGATAGAAAAGACACTTTTAAGAGATTGGTCATTTAAAATAAGAATTGAGTTTTTGAAATATTGCATGTTCTGTTTTCTGCATCTGACAGTGTTTCAGACAGCGCAAGGGAGGAATCCTCTTTCCTTTGAAAACATAGAAGCTGGAAAAGGCTGGACCTGCCAGCACTAAGAGATCCGCAGCATTTTCTGAGACAAAGCATGAGGAACATATAAGGGAAGACAGAAATTGCAATTTCTTCACTCTTACCTGCAGTATCTGGGGCAGTGGTGATGTAAGACTGGTTGCACTTCAACACTTGATTGCCATCCTGGGAGGTGGTCCCTACATTTGCATCCTTTTAAACCAAATTTCTCCTGCCTGAATTTTCTTGTATATTTGATACTATCTTTTCCAATTTAGAAAAGTTGATTGGTTTTTTTTTTTTGCACATTAATTTCCATAACGCTGTAAGCGGTGTGGACCAGGCCCATTATCCCAGCTCATCCTTCAGAAACATCTGCAAAGTGAAGTGCTTGTCTCCCTTTCATCCCATGTTAAAGGATGTCCCTGGTCATTGAAGGCAGCACCAGCCAGTCACCAGACACATCTGAACAATGCGTGGGACACCTCTGAGATGTGCTTGTGTATATTATGCACCTTGGAGCAGTCCTCTCTGGACTGAAATTTCAGAGCACCGGTCTCTCCAACCAGCAGGACATGAGTGGGTGCTCATGGCCATTCTCCAAGGTGGTGCCCGGTCCACAGACTCCAACATAGGTTTGGGGCAGGGCTCCACGTAAACAACATTCTTCCCATCCCTCATTCCTTTTGCATGGGACAATCAAACAAGGAACCCGAGCCTTGGAAATAAACACCAGCACAGAAAGGAATGTTTATCATTCAATGTATTATTCCCTTGTGTACAAAGTATTTTGCCTCTATAGTAGCACACAGGTATTGAAATACGATGGCAAATGCAGCAAGACCATACAGACATGTCATACAGGTATTTTCATTTCCTTTTGAGTATAAGCAGAAAGAAAAGAAACATTGTACAGGAAAGTGCTCGCAAAAAAATACCCCAGTTTGTAGAAAAATAATGGCATTGATATACAAAACCCAGAGTTCTTTCCTGAACAAGAAATGTCTATTGTCTCTGGTCCTCAAAATCTGCTGATGACCATTAAGGAATATCAGGATCAGTGCTCTGACATTTTTTTCCCTTATAGTTTATTTCATATTGTTTTAGGTTCTGCTAGCTCTGCTAATAGCTGCTCTGAAACTATATGGTAGAAATGAATGTGTATGGGTCAAAATACTATTTCTTTTTATAAATAGCCATTCACTTCACTTCATTTCCAGTGGTAATCACCGCTGTTTCTTTCTAAAGTTCATAGTGCAATTTTCCCTTTTCCCCTAAGGAATTTATACATACGCAATTATCCTTAGAAAATCACTATTCCATTATTACTCCTTTCCCCTTTCCCTTTTTTCTCTTTCTCTTTCCCTTTTTCCTCTTTCCTTCACCAGTTCTTCAGCTGCCAGGCTGTAAGACAGCCCTGCTCGCCTGTGAGATGTCTCCCAGCTGACAGGAATGCATCGACCCCTGACTGTCAGGCTGACAGGTTTCACTCCAGAGGCTGAACACAGCCCGGCACACACGGGTTATGAATCCAGGGATCGGACCGTTTATCACCATTGATCCCACTGTTTTGTAGCAGACTGATTACACGTCCTTTGGGGAGCCCTGCAAAAGACTCACACAAGATCCCGAGGTTGCGTTTAGTAAACGCTTGCATCCAAAATGGAAAGAATTATCTGGAGTAGCAGATAAGCCTCTTTGGTTTTCCAAACTGCTGGTAATTTTGTGCTGAAAAGCTTCCTTTCCTTGTACTTTGTGCTCCTGGCTGCCTCGACATATAAGGTGAAAGGGCAGCATCTTCCTATCGCTAAGTAACGTTGTGGAGGAAGAGATAAGGGACATAGTCATAGACTACAACAATAATCTGGTCACATCACCCCCGTTCCATGTGCTAGGAAGCTCTGTGAAAGCGTGGCGTGCCACAGGCAGAGGGCTATGTACAGGCAGAAGCCACCACACCTAAGGGAGATGGCTCCTCAGTTGGATTAAAAAAAAGCCAACAGTAAATGTCTGGCTGTACACGGGAATGAGGAGAGGCAAGGAGCACAGATGCCTTACCAGGAAGACCCGAAGCAACACAGAAGTAGGCGTAAAGCAGCTTGCTTTTGAAGGGGGGGCAGAATCATCTGTAGGTACAGAGTGATCTCATTGAAAGGAGGCAGCGAAGCCTCCCTTTGCAGATGGTCTGGGAGTGAGTAGGAAGCTGGGGAAATGCTGCAAGTGCCTGCAGGGGAGTCCCCTGGCCAAGAGAAGGGGTGGCTTGGCTGGGCGTGCTGTCCCCATCCCTGGGCGTGCTGTCCCCGTGGTCCTCACCAGTCCCATGGGGAGGGAACACCACAGGGATGCTTTAGGCTTCACGATAGGATTTTGTAACGAAGTCTGTGAGAAACTACATCTCTTCTGAGCACACAGCCCAGGGAAACATATGGCCTGATCAGCCTGTCTGGGATGAGTTAATACCCCGCTTCCAGATGGAGTCAGGAAGCACAGTGGCACATGCAATTAGGAGACAAAGATATGTTTTTTTGAAAAAGTGAGTTCACTTCAGAACTCTAAAAAATAAGGGGCTTGAGCTGAAGACTCATCTGCAGGAATTTTCCTAAACTTGGGGTAGATCTTGATTGATTTGAATCACCTGACAATTTTTCTGCTTCATCCCCTTCTTCAATGATAAAGGCACTGGATTAACTAAGACTACAGAGCATTAATAAATATCATGTTAGCACCAAACCAGTGCTTTTAGCACTGGCCACAGAGGTCATGTGAAATTCAAAACATACCTAAAAGATAAAGATTGCTAATGCAACTAGCACTGTATTCATTGTCATGTTTTCCTTGAGTGCTGTCAGCCTAATCCCTAAAAATAAAAATTTAAGCACATCTTGTCTATTTTCCTTGCATAAAGACAGATTGAAATGCCAAAAATACCCCTATGCAGATTGTGTAGCACCGTGGAGGGCCAGAGCAGCCCATAACTGAAGGAAAATTACTGATTGAAAGTAAACAACTGAATACAGTGACAATAAAGTATCACTTGTCATAATGCTACATATAATGTAGAGTATGCAAAATGCAGTGGTTTGACTGCAGGATTTAACAATAAAAAATAAAAATAGTAAAAGCAGCCTTAATATAATGATTTTACGTACAAAAATATTAAATCAAAATAAATAATCCCAAACATAAATATTATACTGTACATTAGGAATATGCAATCTATATACACATATACACAGATATAAAAGTGGAAGGCAGAGGTATTGCATCACTATCCTTCATCCATCTCTCATCTCTGTCGGCTGCTCCCAGAGAACCTGGAAAATACAGAAAAGGTGCACATCAGATTCATCCTGGCCTCTGGAACACATCACTGGAGAAACTGGCACAAGAGCAGAGCAAAAGTGGGTGCCAGGAAGGTGGGGAGGTGCTTCCAGGTGACAGCGCCGCATCCGTAAGGGTTACTGGGGGAGCAGGGCATCCCAGCGGGATGCTGCGTGGGGTGGGTGGCTGTCACCAATGCACTCAATGTCTTTTTGCAAGCATGGCCTGATCTGCTCCTTCAGGACATTTTTTGGGAAGGTTTTCCTTCATGCAGGAGCAGCTGGGAACTCACCACTGCTATAACACCTGAATGTCGAGGCCTGTTCCAGACGATGGAGTGCACTTCCCACAGTAACCACCACATCTTCCTACTACTTTGGTACCATCCTGCAGGCAAAATCAGAAATTACAGCTCAGTGAGAGCTCAGGAATTCCATGCTGTAGAAGGGCCAGATCTGGGTTACTCAAGCCACGGTTTTTAACAGAAAACGGCTTGGAAAGAAAACAAATGGTGCCTAAATCAATCTATGAAATCACCGCCATATTCAAACATACACAAATGTAATTCTCTTTAGTGCTACCAGGTCAGATGGTGGACACAGATAGGAAAGGGTAGTTTTGATTTATTAAATTGAAAGCTGCCCAAGGAGAAGGCCATTTGGAGGGTATCTCAAGGGTATCTGCCTTCTCCAGTTTGCCCCACAGTGATGTTTCTACTCATTAACAGTAATGAGTAGGAAACTTGGCTCATGCAAGAGCAAAACCACTCTGGGACAGCAACAATTGCTCAGCTCTGCCTGAGCATGGGAAGGGCATGGAAAGGGTATTTGCAGGCAACACCAGGAAACATCCACTTGAAAGGGAAAGTCCTGGAGTGGCTCCAGAGACAAGAGAGGAGGGAAAGTGATGGGATGAGGTGATGTCACTTGCTGAGGTGCCAACCCTTCTCCCTTCCCACAGCCAGAAGAGGTAAATATGGAGTGGTCCTGAGGTTGACCTGGTCTCCAGGTGAGCCCAGCAAGCAGGGTGCAACTCTGGGCTTGAGTCAGAGGATTAATACCTGCATCTGGCCTTCCTTATCTCACCTCTGCAGAGTCTTTCTCCTCTTGGTCATTACAATGGACAGACAGTCCTTGAGGGGAATTCAAGCCTCAATTACCAGAAAATTGGACTTAAGCACACAACAAGCTTGCACAAAGCATTTATTTTTGAACGAGCTCCACCCTGCCCTTGACATTATTGATCCGTGACTGCAGCAGGCTGCTATCATCTCTTCTCACTACACCATTCTTTCTTCTGCTCCTGCAGGCAATTACGCCCTTGGATCAGCACTTGACAGATGCCACCAGGTGATGGAAGATTTTTGAGCACCTCTGTTCCTTAAAGTTTGTTTTAATTCTGCCAGCCATGATGTTCCCTGCAACCCCAAAGTTGACTTCTCTCCTTTTAGAAGGGGAGAATAGAAAAGCACCTGCTGGAACTGACGTACAGGGGCTGTGCTGGTCCTCTTCCACCTGTAGCATGGTCAGACCAGTAGCATTAATTCTCCTCTAACAGCACCAGCACAGAGGAGACTCATACTCCCCAGAGCCAGGGGGGAGACTGAAAGCAGTACAGGAGAGGATATTTTGCAAATTGCTGTTTGTTAAATGATTATGGTGACCTCCTTTGGAAAGTTTTAACAGGGGCAATTGGGATGACTCACATGAAGTAACAGCCAAAAAAGCAATCCTGGGTTTCTACCATTTCAGAGTATGACACAGAAGCAGCAGAGTGAAGGCACACAGTAACTGCAGGAGGTGTTAACAGGCAGGCAAATTAAGCAGTACAAGTACAAATTCGGCTGTGAGTCATTATGAAGGGCTGCCTGGCTTACCCTGAGGCTCCAGCCAGCAGAGCCTCAGGCAGTGATAGGGGATGGTGCCTCTGCAACACTCCAGTGACTCGAGACTTTCCCAAGGAGATAAACCCAGACCAGACCAGCAGGAAGGTCTACATCCTCCATACTTTATCAGTGATGTGTGGGGAACAATTCCTACTCAGGGCACTTGCCTGGCACCAGATCCCATCTGCAGGTCCAACTCTGCTCTGCAGTCCTGAGCCTGTCCTGCTGCCCTGCCTTGTGATGCACACTCCATGCTGGACATCTCAGGCAACTTATTAAGGATATGTCTACCCCATAGCACTCAGCACTTTCAGCTTCACGGTTAATTAGGCTCACAAATTAATTGCAAGAACTCCGATCAAGTTAAACCCGCGAGGGCCTCACCCCACTACAATTACACGCAAAACTTTAATGTCAGATGTTCATTTTCTGTTAGTCTCTATTGGAAGATGTTGCCATGAATGACAATGTGGTCATTAAAAACTTCTGATGAGCAGGTATAGCCATAATTAAAGTTACAACTTACTGGGGATTTCTGAATTTCCGACACCGCGTAATTCCCTTGTGAGAGCCACTTGGCTGTTCCCATCAGGGACAGGCCTGTCCCGTACAGGTCTATGCTGAAGCGACCCTAAAAAAACAAGAAGAGCCTGGTTATCCCAAAATGCCATGCTCCAGACTCCCGGCATGCCACGGGGTGGCTTTTCTAACAGGATCTTGACAGCAACGTTTTCCTTGTTTTCCATTGCTCTGACCACGATCATTGTACAAATCACAGCATGGCTCACATTAGGAATTTCTCCTCCTTGGTGGCCGCAGAGAAGGAGGAGCCTCAGATTGTTTTTGAACTGCCTTTTCCCCCCGGGTTTTCACTGCTTTACCCTGATTTTGCACTGTTTTTTCCTGGTTTTGCACTGCTCCTTCTCTGCCGGCTGAGGGCATTGTTGGCTTTTCCACGGCAAACTGCAGAGCCTGATGCGCTCCAGCAGCTGATGGGGAGGAACCTCGGGGATGTGCTGCAGCTGCTGTCACTGCTCCCTCCTCAGCTGGAGAGGGCACACTTGTCCTTGTTTTTCTTATTTTCCACTGTTTTTTTTTTTTCCCCCACAGACTAGTGAAATAAAAACTCTTCCACTTGCTCATTTCTTTAAAACACTTAATTTCACCCTTTCCCAAAATGAAAAAGATGGATGGAAAATTTAGGACTATGCCAGCATCCCATGCTCAGCCCCCCAGCCCTGCCCTCACCCCCATGGCAGGCTCCAGTCCTGCTGAATTCTGGACCCACGGAGGGATCCTTTGGACACATCCCCAGGCTGACCCACAGCCCAGCACGGCCGTGCAGTACCAGATGGCTGTTAGCTCTGCTCCTTGCACTTGCTGCCTTGGGGATGCTGATTTTCTGTGAGGAGCAAACTGTCTGGGTCAGGCGGATGGATATTAACATTTATGAGCATTCCTGAGGTAAGGAGTCAATCCCTAAGCCGCTGAGCTGTGCAGCAAAGTGTCAACTCTGAAAGCAGGGAGGGAAGGAGATGGAGAGGTTTGCCCTCTGCTGTCTGCTGCTGTGACTCCCTGTTAATGCCCTCTGCCAATATGGCCCACCTTGGACTATCCAGACAGATCACGTATCATCCCCAGCCTCACAAAAGGGAGGTGTGCTGGGAACGTGCAGCAAGCCATCCCTAACACAGTGTTATTTGTCTCCTACACACTTTCAAAAGGCATCTACTCCCCAATGCTCTCCCTGCCCAGCATTTCCACCAAGTCCTGTCATGGACTGATCCCCCCGTCTTCACCTATGCAGGCAAAACCCAGTTCTTCCCCCACAAGCTCTTTCTTCTTCCTCTTCTCCTTTACTGAGGCCCTAGGGAATGTCTCTTAGCCAGCCACAGGCCTGATAACATGGAAAATGGAAACTACTTTCTTCACGTTCACAAAGGGAACTTTCTCCATCGCTTTCTCCACCTCCACAAAGGGAAAAGTTTCAGACCGCTGAGATAAGAATGTGCCACTCACTGAAGTTGGGCTGCTGCAATCAGCGGTAATTAATAGAGGGCCTGAACATAACAAATGGCACCAATTCCTATCAAATGCTCTTGTCAAATACCTGCGGGCATTTGGCAGCACTGTAGCAGTCCCCAGCAGTGGCATAAGGAACAGGTCGTCCATCATGTGTCTGTGCAAACTGTAAATCAGTTGCTGTGGAGAAGAGTTGGTGAGTAACATGGAAAGAAAGATGCAGGGAGAGAGACAAAATAAATGTAAACATGCTCTTTGCTAATGTTTAAATTCACCAAAGCTGGCTTCCCACATTAATCTATGAAGTCAAGACCACTATATTTTTTAATATTAAATCTCCTGATTCATCCCACAGGTGATTCCTAGCACATAAGCACTGAACTTAACAAGACACTTACACTCAGTATTTACAGCTCAGTTTAAATTCGTTGGTGAGTTAGGAACAAGGTATAAATAACAACAAAACTTGAACCCTTGACTTGGGGTTTATTTCTCTATCAAAAAATTCCCCATTTTCAAGAAGGCTACAGCACCTCCTAAATCTCTCTTTTAAAAAAAAGCAAACAACATCTCTGCTCTCCTGGCTGCCTCAGCCCAGGGGTCGGGTTTTCAAAGGGAATGGGGGTATTTTGCTCTGGAGGGATCTGAAGTAACTGAGACTCATTTAGATGGGGATGTGAGATAGCTTCTGCCTGACAGAGGTAGGTGCCCAGCTCCTTTTGAAATTCAAAGGGAGCTGGTATCAAATTCCCAGAGGATGGTTCCTTTGAGATCTCTACCTAGGAGCTTTTACAGATTATTAGTTGCTTTTTACAGATTGATAGACTGGGAGGTCTTGAAAATTAAGTGATAAAAAACACTTATCAGATAAAGACTCGTTTTACAGGGAAGGATTTTGATTTGCTAAAAACCACTTAGCTATTTACTGAATGAACTCCCAACAATATGTTGTATTTTTAAAACATTTGCTGGAAACTGATAGCAGTGGAGTCCGGGGGACTGAAACCATAACCCCATGGAATGCCACAGGATCTCTGGTGGTGGGATGGGCTCCCAGCTCACAAGAGTGACAGAAGAGACAGTGTATTACTCATATTGCACAGCTATACTCTCTTTCTCCACTGCAAATCCATGTCTCCAGCCCTCAACACAAATTATTTCCCTGTAGTCTGGCTCTGCCAAGAGACTTCTCTGCCCTGGCCACTGGGAACAGCATCCCCACCCCGGTGGAGACCCCTGCCCTGGGATCTCCTGACACCTCTCTGATTAAAATGGAGGGGGGGGGTGAGGGAGTGGGGCAGCTCCTCCCTGGTTAGGCTTTGTGTCCGAGTCCAGTCTGAAAAGAGGGGACCAAATGAAACAAAGTAAAATCCTTCACAAAATGCACGGTGCTGCTGGGAGCACGCAAATACTCATCCTGCTGAGCAGATACACCAGCAATTGCCTTAATATTTTCCTGGTTTACAGAGAAATAACACCAGCATCTCTGATGCACCCAAGTTGCAGTCTCCAAGGGTAAAACAGCAAACAGGTGACCAAGTCTAAAAGCAGCTTTCAACAGGAATTATTAAGAATATTGCTCACTAGAGTAGTACTGCTTGCTTGTAGTTACGGCTATATTTGTGTAAAATACAAATTTTTTTTTTTTTTAATGGCAAGGCCCTGTTTTTACTCACTTATTATTTGCATAGTGTTCAGGTCCAGCCTTACTTTGCTGAAGGTGGAAAACCCAGCTGCTGTGTAATCTTTCCTACACTGGCAGTCTTCTCGTCTGCTCCCGTTATACGGACACTCGGTCGGGTTATGCAATCTGAATCAAAAGAAAATCCTTTCTACTCATGACCAGGAAATATTGCCACGGAAAACAAAAACACTGTGAGGTTCATGATTACAGGATTTCTTACCTGTATCCATACACCTCTGAAAAATTCTCTGCATCCCCGTTTACAAGGGTCACATACTCCTTTGGGCTGTCAGTCTGCATCCCAGAGCAATACACCTGAGAGAGAGAAGCCAGAATTCGGTCACGTGCAAAGGCATCACTGAGACAACAAGAGGCAGAAAATCCAAGAGTGGAAGTGAAGACCAAACACAGGGCCCTCTTGAACCTTTAGAAAACCCATTAACTATCATTCTGCTGCTGAAATGCACCTTTAATGTCTTTCCTTTGACTTGCAGGAAATATTCACCATCTTCAGTGACACCTTCGAGATTTTTAACGTCTTTGCAACTCCTTGGTAAATCACCTGAAACAAAATAGAAATACTTGTAGTCACTGAACAACTATACATCAAAATTTCTTTTGGAACACTCTGAGGCTTCCAAAGCATCAAAACATCTTTTTTATTTTTAAGAGGTTTCCCTGAAGTGCCTTAGTGCTTACTTGGATGGCTCCCAATGCTTGGAAATACTGCAGATCTCTAGGAGTTTGATGGGAAAAGATGCTGAAGCCATGAGAAAGGCAAAAGAAGGTGTAAACCTGCAGACTTACAGTCATGGACATTGTGGCACGTCCTCCTCTCTTCAGGTTTCAGGTCCACATGGCACAAGCTGCTGACCTGGTCATCGTTGGTCAAACACTGCACTGAGCGGTGCATGACCCCAGCTCCACAGGTGACAGAGCACTGCGGGACACAAGACAGAGATTCCTGTTTTATCTCAAGGGTTTATGGGCTCCAGAAGAAAGAACAGAGACAGACGGTTTCCCTTGTATCAAGAGACAGCAGCAAAGACTCCAATCCTGTGAAGTGCTCAAACACAGGCTTAATTTTAATCAAATGAGTAGTCCCTTTGGTAATTAATCCCTTCCTTATTATCATTGATTACTTCAAGACTACCATACTTTGCTCAGCGTTTGCACACTTTGCTGGACGAGGCAGTTGGTTAAAGCGAACCATGTGCTCAAGTGAAACTTTATTTTTCACATTAGGAAGATAGTTGTTTTCTATGCCAATTGCACAAAAAAAAAAAAAAAAAATGGAGCCTCAAAATCTTCTCTCCCCTCACCTGCTGGGAAAATGGCTACATCTGTGCAAACACTGGGTCATCCTCAAACCACCCAGATCATGGACAATCCTAAGGCTGAAATTGCACAAGTTACTGGAGCTACCAAGCAGCAGAGCATCCAGCTACTGAGTGTGGGCTATGGGAGGTGGGAGCATCTTGCTCCCCATCCACAACTTGTTCTTTCAAGTACTTGAGAAATGAAAATCAGCTCTTTCTACAGCTACCGGGTTAGGCTATAAAGAAAATGAAGTTGCTTATCCATTTAGAAATGATTAGTCTAAAGGAATACACCATGAAGAAGATGGTCTTCAATGGCTCATAGTATTCACAGCTTGAGCATTTACTCTTTATCAAGTCCAGTTCCATAAAACTTAGCTAAAGCAATGAGTAGGACTCTCTTTGTCCATCGAAGGTGATAGCATTTTACATTAAATCCCTTTCAAAATCACAGCTGACAAGGGTCATGGCACTTGTTAGTCACTGGGACATTCAGCAGCCCAAAGTGAGGAGAAAGGTCTTGCTCTCTGAAATGAATGCTCTTTGCAGTGAAGTTGGATTAACGAGTTGGGTATTTTGCACTTAAATTCTGAGAGAAAATACCAATTAATTGAGGCTGAGCTCTTTGCTGTAACTCCTCTGCGCTGACACAGAGGGAGGATCTGAAGCTTCCTATGGGGCAGGAGGAATTTAGGTTTCAAATGGCTTTGCCAGTTACCGTGACAACTTCCACTACCTTTTACTTGGCTTGACACTCATTGCCTTGTAAAGGTTTGACAAATTCCTATAAATGCCTGAGCTGGGTTAATAAATCAAGTTTACGGGAGAAACATCACATTTCAAAGAATGTCAGAAGCCCTAAGAAGTGAAATGTTATCACCTTAACTAAAATTTGATCTTGTAGTTCAGGCCCCAGAAGAGGCTCGACACAAATAACTTTAGCAGAAAGGCCAAGTTCTTTCCCCTGACCTGTCCCAGCATTTGTAAGAAGGAGGGGGAGGAAAAAAGAAGAAAAAAATCTTTTTAAGGCTCAAATGACCAGTGTTTTGGCCTTATGGTGGCTCCCAAGTCTTTCTCAAAAACATGGCCAAGTGGGACCAACTGCAGTTGCCAGTGACCCATCAATCCTTCTAGCACAATGCTTTCAAACCCCTGTTTTCTGCAATGACCCCACTCTCTGACTAAGCATTCAGCATGGCTATCAACACGGCCACAAATGTTAGCTACACCCCAATTTTCATGAATGACTCTACTTGTAGCTGCTGGGACTCCCCATACGAAGGAGTTCAGTCTGAAGTATGGAGCCCTACACACACCAGGGCTGCTGCTGCACCAGAGTATTCAATGCATTAATTTAAGCAACTCCAAAGCATTGCCCTGCCAAACCTTCAGTCTGTGTCTAAAAAAAACCCAGGTTGTCTCAGCCTTTTTTGCTAAAGGAGAAGTTTGCCAAACTTACGCTTCCCCAGTTGCCGACGCGCCAGGAGGCCGAGATGGGGCACTCTCCGAGGTAGCAGGGCTGGATGTTGGGGGGCTGCGTGCCAGGACAGTTGACCATGTTCTGGTACCCGTACTCGTAGTGGTCCTTCCCGGTGTAAATCTCACTGCAGGACACGAGGCGCTGCCTGTATCCCTTCCCGCACGTGACGGAGCACTGCAGGCAGAGGAAATACCGCTGAGCACCACGTGCTTCAGGAAGGCTGCCCAAAATGCCAAAATGGGAGGGGAGGAAACCAGGCCTGTCAGCTTTTAACACAGGAAATGGCTTCAAGGGATCACTGGTACCTATTTAAGCCAGTCATGAATGTTTTAAGTGGCTACTACAAGTGGGCTGGTGCCTGACACGATCTTTGAGCACCCAGGTCCTCTCTGGGCTGGATCTACAGCTGCTCCAGGACTCCCTGCTCCAGGGCTGGCTCCTGGGCACCTGTTGTTTCTTCCCAAGCACAAAAAAAGGGGCAGAAGATCCTTGGGAATTCGGAAATGCCTCTATTATTTAGTTGTTTTGGTTTGGTGGTGGTTTTTTCTTGTCACGGGATACACAGAGATAGAAAATGGTCAAGGTTGACCCTGAATTGCAGATACTTGTCAGCAACTGGAAGAATGAGACATTTTTCATTGTAACTAGAGGATAAGCAGCACTTCTGCCCTCCTCATCAAAGGGCTGAGTGGGACCTGGGGAGAGCCAAACTCTGGCTCTGTAAGCTCTCTCCACCTCTCTGTCTTCATGGGCCTGCGTGTTCCCAGGTGGTCTCCCAGGTACTGGGAGTGGGTAGAGGGTGCCTGGGTAATGAGCAGCCAGGGCTCCAGCCTGACAGGCACCTCAGTATTTCTCTTAAGAAACCACCCAGGAGACCAGGCTGTTCTGAGGTATTCTCATGTCTCCACGCTTCTCCCCCTTGCACTGTCTCAGGTGGCTTGTCGCTCCTCCCCCCCAGTCCTGGCATGTTTTCTTTTCTCCCTTTTCTTGCTCTTTCTTTTTAATCAGTGCTGTGTCAGCAGCTGCCTTGTCATTTCCCTCTGCTGTTTCTCCAACTGGAAAGTAATCCTTCACTGGCTGCAGAAGGAAACAGGCTGAGATTAGCCTGGGTCCTCCTGCATGCGGCGCCCGCTGCAAGGAAAACTCATCCATTTTCCTTGCCAAGCCCTCTCTCACCTGTGAGGGTGAATATCCTGCCTTCCCTTGCTCTGGGTCCTTGCCCCTGCCAAGGCAGCACTGAGGAAGGATGTGCCCCCACGGTCACCCCCAGGCTTGCCTTTCCCCCATGATGCACACCTGGACCCTTACACAACTCACAGGGCCCCAGAGCCCCCAAGGAGTGGATGGGAATAAAACCAAATAATTAAATAAATGAAATAAACTTGCAGAAAACCAAAGAGGGTGCCTGCTGAATGCACTGTGCTTTGGAAGAAAATTGCCTCCATAATATTAGCTAGGACCCCGAGCGCGCTGCTTTTAGCCTTTAATATCCTGGTTGTCTCCCACAGCACTGCACCTTTCTATCCAACAGGGAGACTGCACACCGAAATAAACCAAAAAACAACAATTAAAACCCACAGCGCTGCCCTGCCACTGCTGATTTGGGTTGCAACACCTCAGCAAGGGCAGTGCCGAGAGGAGGAGAGCAGGGCCTGGTGCAGGGACGGGGATGGGGACTCACCTCTGACCACTCTCCTGTGATCCAGATGTACTCGCAGGGCGGCAGCCCGCAGCTCTCTGTCTCAGCAGGGCGTTTGCTGGCGTCGCAGTAGCTGCTGCTCTGCAGCTGCTCGTTCTCATCCACGCAGAACACCTTGCGGAACCGGGACGCCTCCCCGCACGTCTTCGTGCACTGTGTGCAAGAAACAACGGCTCATGCAACCCCTGAGGGACTCCAGCAAATGAATCCACAATCCAGAGCCAGCCCTCCTCCCAGCAACCCCTGTAAGCTGTCACTGGTATCACCTGGGGGAAAATTTTCAACCAGGACCCTGCTGTGCCAGATGCTGCTGCCTGTGACAAACTGCTCCTGACCTCCTGACCAAAATCCACAGGAGAGAGGAGAAACCAAGGTGGCTGGTATTGGGATGGGGCAGATGTGGGGTCCTGCTGTGATGGGATCAAGAGATGCAGGATTGGGCATGCTGGGCCAGGAGATAGGGCACGGGGAGAAGAAAGGGGCCAACCCCCATTATTTCAGCCCCTAGTAAATACAACCGTTTGGAGAATGAGAACTCAACCATGCCACTTGCAAAAATCACACTGCTGCACCTTTGGCTGCAGCTAGTGTGGGGGGAGCCCCTTCCCCAGCTCTCTGTCTTGGCATGGGTGCACACAGAATCATAGAATCATCACAGAATAGTTTGGGTGAAAAAGACCTTAGAGATCCTCTCATTCCAACCCCCTGCCGTGGGCAGGAACACCTCCCACTAGAGCAGGTTGCTCAGAGCATCACCAGCCTGGCCTGGAACACAACTCTGCAACCACTGCAGTGGAGGCAGTCCTGCAGGTTTATTCTCTTTTAAACACTGCCCTGCCTAATATTAAGAGCAACCCATGCCAGCCAAGTACAGCTGCTCCCCAGGGCCTTCTGGAGACTTTAGGGACTCAGTTCTTTCTCTGCTTGTCTTGGAAAAACCAGGCTGACTGTGAGGCTGTGTTCCTGGGAGTGAGGCTGTCCTTGGAGAGCATCTTAGAAAAACACATAAAACAAAATAAATCAGTGTAAGAGCAGCTGTCTAGATAAAACCCTATTTTCTCTAAGTTATTGCCTGTAATGGACTTCTAACACTTTCAACTAACTGGATTAACAAGGAGAAAAACGCATGAAAATAATCATTTTACAGAACATGTAGGAAATGTCTTCCCCTTAAGGAAAAGCATAAAACATCCAATCAGACCATCCCTATCTGTACAGAAATACCGTTTGAAGTCACCTAGGCTTGGAACACTGTGCCAGTTTAATCTAGTTAGAGTCTTACCCTCCAAACATCATTTCCAGCCTCCCTGAAGCAGCTCCTGCTCTCCTGGCTGGCCAGCAATTAGGAAGATCTTAGTGGGTTCAGCTAATTGCAAAATGCAGGTGCTGACATGGCCCTGTTTCTGTAATTAGCTGTCAGAACCAGGACTGTAAATTATTTGAGAATGTTAGAGAATATTGAAAATCAGATCAGTCTGTGATAGCAGCAGCAAACCAGGAGAGCAGCAGTGAGCAGAACATCACGTTGGGTGTAAATATTTAGAACTGGGGCAAAGTGGAAAGGGATGGGGAGGGAGAGGCAGCTCCACAAAGCAGCATTTATTCCAAAGGAATAACTTAGGAGCTCTTAGGGAACAACCAACATTGCAAAATCTGCAGTCTGCCAGAAGACCCCAAGGGCTTTGTGTGCTTTCAACCTTATTTACTCTCTTGCTTTGAGTCCTTGGACTGGAAGCTCCTTCTAGGTCTGTGCTGAAACATGGCGATCCTACAGGGGCTAGAGGAATTTGCTGGAGTGTGATTTCCCCAGAAAGCAAATAAAGTGAGCTATATTTGCCCATCTCTGATTATCTCCCTATTACATAAGTAAAAACTGAAAGGGGGTCATTGTGTGTGAACACGGCACCACTACAGCTCCATCATCATGGAGCTTCCCTGACAGCTCTCCAGGCACCTTTTGGGGCAGCCTGAACCCCGACCTTCCTGCTCCTCCCTAACGAGGGACTCTCCAGCACAGTGGGAGTGGGGTCACAGGATGCTCAAAGCTTCCCTCCTCTCTGGTTTGGCATTTTTCAGCCCAGCAAGGGGTCAGCAATACAGGGTGAATTGTTCCATGGTCCCTCACAGCCAAAGAGGCACCTTGAAAGGAGTGGGAAGAACCAAGCCTGATTTTGTCTCATCTCCTTAATGTATATTTCAGACTAAATTTGCAAAGTACATTGGCTCACGCTTCACTTTAAGAGGTGAACCATCTCTACGCCATCAAGGCATCTTCTGACATTGGCAGTGAAGAGCTATCAGACCAAAAGCCCATCCTTGTTTAAAGTCATTACTTGCTTGATGACAGACTGACACTCCCAAGCACAGGCCAGCCTGATTTGGGTTTGTCTGCAAATAACAGCTGTGTGGCCAAATAAACCTGAGTCAGCTCTGTGCATTTTGTCATCATCAGAAATTGAAAGTTTGGTTGTTTGTATTTTTTAGGGATAACTGGCAATTAAATTAATCGCACTGAAATACTAAATGTGGCTCAAAGACTGTGAGACCATCATAAACTGAGTCAAAGAGAAACACTGCAGAGGTTCCAATCAGCCACCCCAAGGTTATAAAACATTATTCATGTAGAAAGCAGACAGTTCAGCTAGCGTGGAAAGGCTATTTTTCCTTTTAATACAGTGACAGATTTTGCATGAAATCTCATGTTCAAGACTGATTTAAATCTCACACAAAACAGTGGGGCCAGGGTATAACAGCTATTGATAGCAAAATCTGAAAAACAGGTCAGGCATTTGACAATATTTGTCTCTTTTGCCTCATTTCCCAAATTCTGAACTATTTTCCTGGCAGTTAAAATTAAGGGCCATTTCAAGCACTTCTGAAACTGTTTTAGAAGAGCAATAACAGTAATTAAAATAACCCCAAAGGCATTGCTTTGCAAAAGCATTCATTGTTTTTTTCCTTTTTTTAAATAACAATCTGACACAGAGACGAAATGTACCTCCCATGCCATGAATGCTTGAAACATGCCTTGGGTAACTCTGCAGTTCAAATCAGGCAAGGATGGCACAATTTCCACCCAAAAGGCAAATGTCAAAGATTCAGGAGTTGCACGGCAGCTTCCAGAGCTGTGCATTGTCCTTCCATAGAGGCTCATATTAAAGAAAAAAACCCTTATTTCTCCCAATTTTCCCTTTTTCTTTGTGTCTCCAGCCTGAGTTTTATTTTGACATTAGCAAGGCTCTTTCTATTGACTTTCTTCTCCCTGGTGAAGGCACTGAGAACAGGTGATTAATGGTGATACACCACCAGAGCAGTGAATGGTTTCCAGTAAGTTTCATATTCCTTCTCATTGCCCAGACCAACATTTTTTCCTAAACAACAACAACAACAACAACAAAAAGAAACAATTAAAAAACCCCAAACTCTCTTTACAGATTCTCTTTAAAGATAAGAAATCAAGAACATGGCAGCACTGGGATGTGATTTATATCCTGCCTTCCATGTCAATTAGGGTTCTTTGCCGCTCCCTGATCAGAGAATACCAATGCAATCTGTCCCTCCTCATGGTCAGTGCCTATGGCTGGGGAGGAGGTGCTATTCCTTTTTGTCACTGTGTACACCAGAACAAAATAAGAAGTGCTCAGAAGAAATGCTTGGAATCAGCCAAAGGGACAAGCTCACATTGGGCAGCTCCTGCATTTTCCTGTTCATGGTTACTTATGAGTACTCACAAGGGTGAGGAAACCTCCAGTCCATCCTCCTAGTAAAGTACTCTTGGAGAAAAAAACAAATCTCCATAATATGTTCAAAATTTCCCCAGCGCAATGAGGAGTCCTGGAAAACTTCAGAAAGCATCAGTATTTGTATCCCATCAAGGGCTCGGAAGGGTGGAGGCAGGCGCCTCTCCAAACTGTTTTGAGAAGTTGCAAAAATAATGGAGAGAGGGCAAAATTTGGCTGAAAGTTGGACTTGATGATTTTGGAGGTCTTTTCCAACTTAATGATTCTAAGATTCTACGAAAGGATTGGGCAGGAGCTGTTTCTTTTCAGGGCTGTTACACCACTAGGTAAGGACTGGCACTACATACTGTTTGGTGACCTACTTTGCTGCCTTTAAATTTATTAGCTGAAGAAGTTGATGGGCTCTGTAAAACCAAAAGTTTGTTGCAAGGAATCTCTTGGAGCCCTCTCACCCATTCCTGCATTTCCTTTTCTGGCCGGGATGTTTCCATCGGGTACCATGGTGTGACCAGCCCGGCTCTGCCTCCTGCTGCTTCCCATCCCACTTCCCTGAGTGCTGGGAAGCAGCTGGCAAAGGGCACAGCCCCCTCTGGCCTCCTGCACTCGTGGCCGGGCCACACAGGATTATAAACCCAACTTCCCAGCACTGCTGAGATTGGGGAAATGAAGCTAAACTCGTGTGTCCTGTTCCCATCAGGCTGAGGTACCACATGCAGGGGCTAAAAATGGAAAAAAAAAACAGAATGAAAAGAATAATTTTGGCATCTGGTCTGAACTGTCTCTGCCAAAAGCTGCTGTGCGCTGGAAGGTTGACACAGCACCCTCTGGGCAGTGCATGGGAGGGCTCCTCCTGCTCAGGATCCCCTCGTCCTCCTACCACCCACCAGCCTTGAGGCCACCCATGGCCCACACTGCGGGAGAGTTGGAGTCACTCCCTGAACCACCTGAGCAGCAGCTTTATCCCCAGTTCCGTTCTCAGGAGCTGTTTTTGACAGGAACTGATCCTGGTCACACAGAAAAGCATCATCTCCCATGGATGACTTATCTCAGCACTGCTTGTGGCTTGATAAAAGAGCAAGGACCGGGAGCTCAGTGAAAGGACAGGGATGTCAGATGGAGCTGGGGTAATGGGGCAGGAAAGAGGGAATTACCACTGCTCCCTAATTCCTCCAGGCACGGGGCTCAGGCTGGAGCAGCACGGCAGGGCTCTGTCTCCTGGAAGAGACCCAAATCCGCCCTACCCAAAACCCGCTCAGTATTTGCATAGGTCCCAGCCAAACACAGGGCAGCACGAAGCAATAAATTAACCCTACAGAGGCATTCCTCCTCTCCCCCTTTCAGCCAGCAAGCACGAGCCTTCCCTCTGCCTCTTTTTTCTTTTTGGCAACCCCAGGCTGCAACCCGAACACCCCGACCCTCCGGCAGCGCTCCCCAGCCCCGGCATCCAGCATCATCGCACGCCTGAGAGCACAGCAGCCGTGAGCCCAGGGCCGGGTCAGGGGGGTCCCCGCTTACCGCCTGCCATTCTCCGGCTGCCCAGCGGTGCGTGGGGCACGCGGGGAGGTGACAGTCCCGCTGCGGAGCTGGCCGGCTGGCCGGGTCACACTCGGCCTCCTCGGCTGCCTTCGGGGTGCCGCCGTGGCACTGCACGGAGCGGCGCTGGACACCCCGGCCGCAGGACACGGAGCACTGCAGGAAGGGACAGAAGGTGAGTGGAGCTCCCCATCACACCCACCACGGTAAGTTCGGGGGGTTCGGTCTCTGCTCTGGGCCCCACGGCATCTATAGCGACGCTCTAGCAAACTTCCAAGAGAGGCTTTTCATTGTGCAAGGGAAAACTGTGAATCTGAAGCCAGTGGGAATATTTGCCGTTGGCTTCAGTGGGGTCAGGACTTCCTGGACAGGGTTTTTATTGAAAAATCTCTTTTTATTGCAAAATAGCGGCACTGCTAAACCACCCCGACATGCCAGAGGCAGCCAGGCTCTGAGTATCGCTCTGAGTATTGCTCTGAGTATCGCTCTGAGTATTGCTTCTCAGGCGCTGGTTCAAAAAAGTAATAGTTCAAAATACATCGAATGCCACAAACAGAGTGGGCTTTAGTTAAAAGCAAACTCGCATTGCGTAGAAGAAAGCGTGTAGCTGTAGAGAGGAAAAGGTGTGATACAGCTGGGATTTCTTTCAGCATGCATCTAAACATGCACACACACCAAGGCAGGGAATACAGTTACTTTCTGAAAACAAATGTCTTTTTGAAATTAACTGCCCTTCACATTTCCTTCATTACACTGTGGGCACATTTCTCCTAACTTCAAGGCACAGCAACAAATGCCTGAATTTTTCTGTTTCTCAGACATCTTTAAATTATTATCTATACTGCAATACTATTAACAGCTTATTTTTTCTTTCACGCAACATTTGTTAGTGTTGTGACTGCACACTAATATGTTTAGCAGTACTTAATATTCCTCTGGTACAGATTCCTCCTGGCTAGACCTTAAAGGATACTATACAGATCTAGGGTAAAGAGAATTTGCATTTATAGACGAAATTGCATAAAAATTAAAGGTATGCAATAAAAACACAGCTGAATTACCAACTAATATTAGTTATTTGTAACAATTAATATTACTTATTAATATATCAGGAGCTAAGAAAATAAGTTCACAGCCTGTTATTGCAATACCCACTAAAACGAGCCTTCTTAAGGCAGGGAATGAAGTGGTGCCTAATGGGGAAGCAATTCCCTCATCTGTATTCCTCCATAATGCTCTTTGCTTTACTATCCAAATGCCCCATAAAGCCAAGAGAACCAGAGAAAAGCTGACTGTGACTATCTGTCTGGCTTCAGATATCCGTAAGAGGGTGGGAGTATTTTTGTGTAGCTTTTGAAAGCAGCAGTGAGATTTCTGTCACTAGTGATGCAAATGCTTCCCATATGCTGCTGCTTCCCCAGGATTAACAGTGCTCTTTGTCCTACACATTCCATAGGGGACACTTAAACTGAATAAAGGCACAAACTTGGAGAAGCATATACGCCAGGATGCCTACCATGCTCTAAGATATGTTTTGAGATGCATTTATCACTAACATAAAAAGCCCAGGTATGGATAAAAGAGCACAAGTGACGCTGTGGCTTTTTCATGGGGGGCTGCACTGCGTGTGACACCTGGATTTGGGGAGAGGATGGTCCCTGGGCTGTGCCAGCAACTCCACCTGATGCTCTACCTGTGTTTTTAGATAGGGCTGGATTTCAGCCTGTAGCTGAAGTATGCAAATACCAGACAGTAGAATAAATATTGGTATTTTTGTTAAATGAAAGGTAAATGGCCATAATTGACGCCACTTAGGGGAAACGAGCACATTAAATCTGACATTTCAGTGCAGACATAAACACATTTAAAACTTGGAGAAAAAGTCTTTTTTCTTCCCTTTTGATTATTACAGATATATAAAAAATGCTTTGCTGCAGGGAAGTGGGCTCATAACAATCTAGAAAAGAATTAACCACCCTCTGAATATAAAACATCCGAAGAGAAAATAACCTAGGAGTGGAGCACCAGCACAGCCAGTGTTCGACTGAGACTCATTTTTAACCATTCCCGTATTTTTTAATCTTCATTTGCTGAGTAATTCCTTTTCCAGAAGGCAAAAAACCCCAACACCTAAAGCTATATGCAATGGGTCCTGTGCATATATGGTGACACAAGGATGCACTTTTATGGGAAAACCTTGCCTTATTTCTCATGCAGACTTTTGCTGGTTTATACTGGAGAAAAAGCACAGCACCTCAGCTTTGGGATTAACTTTCTGAGGCAATTAGGCCTTCAGAAAGTTTGGGTTTTTTGGATAATATCTAAGTGGAAACTGATCATGGTTCCTATTTGCAACAGCGGCACTAGAGATAGCTAAAGTCACACGGCATTTTTGTGCCCAATTTATACCCTGATCTACTGACTATTCAGAGCACCAAACTCGTGTCTGTTTCATGCTCTTAATGAAAAGTTCAGCACCTAAATCCAGCTTGGCTCCAAGGCATTAAATCTCTGGCAAAGCCCTGAACACCCCTTACAAGGGACCCAGGGCCAGCACTCCAAACCTCTGACAGCCCCAACTCTTCATCTGTCACAGGCAAAAAGATGCTGCCAGCACCAGTGAGGCTCAGAGATCCACGTCACAGCATTTCACAGGGCTTTAAAAAGCCCAATTTGACATTGTATTATAAGTGTTTCTACTTGTTTACTCTTTCTCTAAGATGCTGGCCGGCTGAGCACATCCTGCATCAGGAACCTGGGCTGAGGAGCTGCTCCTGGAAAAGCCTGTTCTTAGCCTTATCATTAGCATACAAATATTCCTTAATTGCCCGGTCATGAGAGATTACCTCAGATCATAAATCACCTCATCCCCCTATTAACGTGGGTTCCTTTCTCTAGATGCATAAAATTAACACCCATGATGCAGTGGAAAGTTGGAAATTTTAAACCACTGACTTTTATCAATTAATATTAGTGCATTTTAATGCAATTGACAGACCGTTATATTATTATGTTTACAATTATTAGCTGTAAAAAACTGCTTTCGGGAGCAGTCACTTTAAATAAGGTGCAAATTGGATACCACGAGACTGTCTAATGGCCCTGCATTTCATTTCAGTCTGGCTCCTGTATACAATTGAGGTTTCAGTCCTGAAGGTAATAAAGGTAATAATATTGACTTAATTTCCAATATGGGAGCAGTACTGTGGATTTCACAGGCTGGATGCTCCCATCCTCAGGTAAAGAACCCAGACCTCAGTAACTGAACCTCCATGGTGAATGAGCACTTAGTCCTTTACCTATTACCCAGTAATGGCAAATACTCCTATCCTGTGAATCCAAAGGTAAGGATTAAAAAAAAAAGCTAATACAAGTCTGAAAACAATCATAGATCATTAATGGGTTTATTGTCCTTTTTATTAGTGGACATTAATCAACAGCATGCTGTCCTAGTCCTAACATTTGCAGGTGTGCCTGTAGCAATGTTAATGGCTTGTCTTTCAGGGAACTCAAATACAGCAAGAAAGGGTGTTTTTTACCTAAATTTGGAAGACAGAGCACAAGGGAATGTGATGTTTTACAAGTTAACAGTTCATTTAGTCTGGGATTTTCAATAATTCTGCTGATTAGCACGCTAATGAGGTAGAGGGAAAAGCGAGGTTCAGAGTTAAAAATGTGATGCAGCAGACTCAAGGTGATGACAAAGACATTATTTTCAGGAAAACAAGGATTCAAGGTATGCTTTCAGCAAGCAAGATGTTTAATAACTCCAAGTACTTTCTCATTTCCAGCAGTCTCTGCTCTATGCATCACTGTCTGACTTTTTAATGAGGGAAAATCAAGCAATGAGTTTGTTTCTCAAAACTAAGGAAGATTTTACTTGAGATATGGTATTTAAATGATATTAAAAACATGAATAAATAGTAGATTCTCTTTAATATTATATACTAATTATGTTTCTAGCAGAAACATAAAATATACAACAAGGAATTTGCTTTCAGATAGACCCTAAAAGAACGCTGCCTAGTTTTCAGCTGGTACAAATCTGTGCTGCTCCACTGCTGTCCATGAAGCTACACTGTTTTACACCAGGATCTGGCCCAAAACCTTTAGCCCTGAATCATTCATGAGGACAGAAGTGATTGGAAAACCAGGTTGTAACCAATTTGATGGAGGAAGAATACCAAAAGGTGCAAAAGGGTACACAACATGTCTCACCTGGCCCCAATCTCCTGCTTTCCACTTCGGACATCTGCCCCCTCTGCATTTCTTTTGCACGTTGGGCTTAGCAAGGTGTTTACAATTCTCTTCTTCTACATGCCTCCCTTCCTTTGACAAACAGTACACACTGCGGTGCTTTTGGCCCCTTCCACAGGAGACAGAACACTGTAAATATAAAGTAACAACAGATCAGCTTTCACACTCATACAGGGGCCATGGCTACCCAGGGCATTTTCTTTTAGCTGGACCAAAAAGCACCTCCCCAGGTCCCTGGCAGGCTACACAAAGCTTGAGGCGAGTGCAGACACTTAACATCGTGTGATATTCTTGGTCAAAGCCCCAAAAAATGCCAGTATCAAAACAGAGAAAACAGCTGACATTCAGCAGGGATAACAGGCTGGATTCCTGGTATTGCTCCAGTGGTTTCAAAGGAGCAGAGTCATCTTACAGGGATCAAGGCAGGAGCCCTCAGTATCTACTTAGAAGAACTTGAAAGGAACCATTTCCATTTACCTTGGTACAAAGGGATGTCAAATATTGGTAAATCAGGAGGGTAAAGTGTGCTCTGCACCTTCACAGAGGGAAATAACTGCACAAAGGACAAGGCAGAAAAGTGCAGCATTTCCATGTCCTTGGTACAAAAGCTCCTGTTTGTTTTATCAGTGTAGTCTGACTTTTCTTTTTTTCTTCACTAAACAGACTGAAACCAGGACATGTTCATCCTTAAGATTTATGCATTTTGAAAACAACTCAGAAGGTGGCAAGAAGGCAGAGCCTGGAGAATCAAAGCAAAAAGCAAACCAGCAGGTATGTTAGCTGCAAGCTTTGTAGTGAAGCAACTAATTTCAACCTCCCTCTGCAGGTTCACTGAACTTTTTCAAATGTGACCACTTCTGGCATGCAAACCCCAAGCAACTTCACTTTGATTTCAGATTAGTCTCCTCCAAAGATTTAGGAATCAAAGGGGTCTGGAATCACGACACGAATTTAATATGACAGTTTCATGTAGAACAAGCCTCGTACTCAGCATGATGCACCCAGAGACTCAGCTTCCATTTCTTCATTACATGCTATGTCATAAGCTTACTGGTTTAACCCTTGAGGGCAAACTGTTTTAACCATTTCTCCATATAAAATGTTCTGCTTTCTTTTCAGAATGGAGAAAACACGCAGAAAGGAGGCTTCGACCTTCATTTTGGAGCCACTCCATCAGTATATTTCCCAATAAATATATTACAGGTCAAGCTCTTCCCAGCACATAAATACATTTGAAACCTAAAAAATTTATATATATTTAGCAGCTCTGGAACACCCACTAGAATAGAAATTGGCATATACATGGACACCTGTGAATATTTTATATTACAGCCCTACTTGCAGCTCATTCAGCCCACAAAGAACCAGCGAGAGAGCAGTAACTTGTTTCTGAATGGAAAAGTTCAGACCAGTGTGGAGAGAAATGGATGCAGCTCCTAAAACCAGACATTGATGCTTAAAAGCTTGTATAAATGATGCCCTGAAAAAGGTTGTTCTCCTGCTGCAAGAGTGCTACAGATTGACAAAAGATCACTGAGGTCCCGTTGATCAACAGGTTTAAGAGCCATTAATGATGCTCTTCTGAGAGGCTGAGCAGGGATAGCTGCCTCCGAGTTTTCCTGAGCCCAGATCCAATTTGAAGATAGGCCTAAAAACCCAACAAGCAACATCCAACCCTGCACTGAAAAACTGAGGAAATGCTGTCCCTTGCAATAAAATAAAACTTTCACGAGTTACCCAGATCCATAAACTTCACTTCTTTTCTTTAGCATCAACAGAAGAAAGATCAAGCTAATGTTACCCTATTCTTATAAGCCTTCAAATTTCACCAGAAGTTAATTTTTTTATTCTCTCTACTTCTCTCCCCAGGCAACGAAAGTCAGCAGCAAGACAGAAATGTCACATCCTAGAAAACCCAGTTGTAAACTTCTAATATTTTCATCCATTTACTGCCTTTGGACTAAACACCAACACTGATACTTAAGCAAAAATTCAAGTGCTCCTTGGAAAACAGTCTCCATGCAGGTCATGCCACTTCACTGTGACAGCCAAAGTTAAAGAGTAAATTTACAGCATTGATCAGAACTCTCTCATGCCCCACATCCTGAGCTGGTACAGCCAGAGCATCCTTAATTTAAAAAATACATTGGATCCCAGTACTTATCCTAAAGTAAGTCTAACCACACTGTGCAACAATGCAAGCACCTTTCTGGGGACCTGAAGCTGGTTGATAAATACTTGATCTCGCAAACAATTTGGTACTAGTTATTTCCAAAATTATTATTCCCCTTCTACAAAATGTTTAACTTTGGCGTGGAGCCCGATTCTGACATTTATCTGGTGACCCCATGATCAAACAAGTCTGCGTGCAAACCTCGGTGCACTCAGAGATTGAGGCATAATTTGCTTAATTTTGTTACTACTTAAATGTAATTCCCGAGATGCTGGAATTAATCATTTCTATGTCTGCCTTTAATATAAATCAAATCTAGGCAGCAGTGTATTTTCAGATCTAAACCACCCGTTTGCTTTCATGCACATTTGAGTTATGATCTCATTTGCACTGACAGAAAAGAAAGGTTGAATAATCTAATGTAACCAAGTATCAGAGACTGAAAATTCCTTTGCAAAGAGTCTACTTAATGACTGCCATCTAATTCATCTCAGGTATTCAACTTTTATCTGGCACATAGATTTTAAGCATATGTGAACCACATGCAAAGCATAATTTAATAGTGGGCTGCATCCCAACACCATGTGAGTCAGGGAAGTGCTACACTCTACTACCACCATCAGCCTCATCATTCATTTTGGACCCTGGAGAAACTTTGCATTTCATTAACAGGATTCTTCGTGGCTGCAAATGCTGCCTGCTTATGGTACCTACCAATAACAGCACCACAGTGAGGTAAGCTTTGACCTTGCCTTCCCCAAAACATTTGGCAAAATCACAGTCTTCACATTCCTCCTTTTCTTGCCTTCTTTCCTTTCCCACACCCCCCATAGAAAATGCTTCCAAGTACTGGGGGCAGACGGTGGCTCTCTGGAATAACAGCCCCACCTTATCCAAGGCTCTCTGAGTCAACAGAAAAGCCTCTACCAGTTTTAAGCACCTCTGAGCCAGCCCTGAAGTTGTAGCCAGGTATGGTACGGAATTTTTTCACTAACCAGCTTCCTAGAGTCAAGGATCACATTGCACTTGGGCATGCCTGTGGTCAGCTTGCCTCTGCCTCCAGGTAAGTGTGGGAAAACGTTGCTCTGAAAGGCTGTTTACAGCCTGTGATTGAGGCACAACAGCAAATAGCACCCCTGGATGAACCTGGGAGGACAGCTAGGCATGGAGGAGGGTGTGAAAACAACAAATTGTGATGTTTCTGTAAAAAAAAACACCAAAAAGTTTGTGACACATAAAATAATAGAGAAATAATATTTCAAAAAATCACCTATAGCCATCACTCTAAAACTCTGGCAAACCTTCCCCTTGTTATTATCTTTATTATCTCCTAAACCCACCACAGTCGCACCTGGTACTTTACATGGAGAACAAAAACAAAAGGACTTTCCTAAGAGCATTAAGATCAAAGCACTTAGCACAGATTTAAGGGCTTTATGTTTATTGCATGATTAGTGTTGTTAACATGCCAAGAACTGGAGATTGGCATGCTGCTGATATTTTCAAACAAATATACTGCCTAGTTTAAATAAATGCAAGGAAAAAAGTTTAAATAAATACAGCAGAAATATTTCCATATCAACTCTTTCCATAAAAGTCAGAACACGATGTTAAACATCTCCTGCAATGCCCTGCTCTGCTCTGCTTGTGTTTTTGTTTCCACCAAAAATTTGTTTTCTGTTTCAGAGATCAGGAGACGATCATTCTGTTTTACCAAGTACGTGCGAATCACTTTAAAATAACCCTTTCTGCATTTCCTGATCTGATCGTTTGGAAGATGAGGGTAAATCTTGTTCATTAAGACCTCTCTAAAACAGAAAGGCTGCTACTTGATGCACAGGGCTGGCAGCAGGAAAAAACCCAGAATATGCTCAAAATCTCTTAAAAATTTGTACAAAACTTCTGGTGAATTTCTGGGAGCGGGGTTAGCCCAGCACCAAGGGGACTCAAGAGCCCTGGGCACAAATGAACAAATCTCAGCAAGAAGAAAAAGGCACCACAGAGCAGTCAAGAAGAAAAGGAACGACTGCTCCTTGTAAACTGTGCATTGAAGGGGAAGCTCCACAAAGGGCAGAAAGGCATATCCCACTCAAGAACCTGGGAACACTCTCCCCCAGAAGTGAAAAGTTGCAGAAAATGCTGTCACACCACTTTTCAGGCCCACCGTGCATCAGCCGACGATTTGGGAGGTATTTAGGACGATGAATGCAAGCTGTGGTGGTCACCAAATGAATTCCCAAAGATAGGTATGCTCCGATAGCTCACCCAGGGCAGGGCTGGGAAGGATTAGACTAAAAATGGTTTTATCAGATTCTGCCAGGAGCAACTTTTCGGAGGAAATTAAAATCAATCCTTGTAGATTTAGACTTCCCCACATTAAGGATTTTATGGAAAGTCCGCAGCTGTAAGTAAGCCCCGGTTCATCCTTTCCAACAGTCTGAGACAAAATGTGTTGGATGAAATAAAGCAGAAAAGTAACAGAGCTCTCCAATGCTTTACGCCCATTTTCCAAGAGGGCTGTGTTCCTGGATGCCAGCAAACTTCTCCAGCTACAAGCAAACCCAGCCATGTACCCTCATAGCTACCTTTCAGCAGCCTATTAGTCTATATCACCTTTTACTACCACTAAAACTGCTGTCATTTGCTGAAACCATATCCCTGTGACTTCTGTACCTCTGAAGTCTCTTGAGCACAAAGGACATCAACAAACACACCACCAAGGAAAGCCTGGATCCTTCCTGACCAGCTGAACCTGTACCACGAGTCTGAAAATGCTGGAACCTTTGTGTGCTGTCCAGCAACAGGGGCTTTGAGGCATCTAAACCAAATTAGCTTCACAGCAGCAAGGTATTTCAGCAGGTAATTCCCTTGGCTTCAGTGAGACAGGCTGAAAGCAAGGCTGCAGCACTTTAGGAGATGTTTAGGAAATATTTATTGCTGCTCTGGAGCCCTGTTTCTCCCACTGATGTGTTTTAGCACGGCCTTGTGCCCATCTGCATTGGCACGGTGAGAAATCCATATCCATCAGGTGGGGACGCATGCAGGGCAGGAGTCACCCAGCCTGGCCTTCCTCTCCTGACAAACTAAGGAGCCATGACTTAAGGCACATGGGTGCTGAGTGTGTATGGTCATGGTGATCTTAGCTGGTGCATGGCCAGAAAATATATGTGATTCTCGTACATTTAAAAGGGAAGAGGGGTCTCTACATTCAAGGGAGGGCAAATGGACCAGAGACCTGAGCAAAACACATCAAAGCACTGCACTGCAGTTTTGAAAGAGGCTTTAGAAATGTTGAATCCAAATTGACTCCTCAGAGATATGGGGTGATTGAAAAAAAAAAGGCATGAACATTAGGGATTTTGGAATGTATAGTCTGAGTATGTTTGTGAGCATTGCCCAGAGCCCCTGTGGAAGTGTTCTGAGGAGCCCTCTTGGAGCTGGAGGACAGCTCCCAGTCTGAACAAGAGCAGGCTTTGCCCCAGTATTCCCAAGGAGCTCTCACTGCCCCGGGCATAAGCAAGAGGGAACATCCATGCTGGCCTGCCCTGTCTCTGCAGTGCCCACAGGGTCTCCATCCTCCAGAGCCTCTGGTCTTGGCTCGGAGCAGAGGCACAGAGCTTCCCAAGCCATTACTGCAAAAGGGAGAAATGAAACAATCCACTGAACTAAGTTGCAGGGTGACCTCAGATGATGTCTTCTAACACGTTAAAAAAAAAAAAAAAACCAAACAGAAAAAAAAGAGGAAAATTTCTCAGAGAAAAGGGTCCAATTTGATGTGTTGCTGCAGTGGAAGAAAGAGCTGGTGTGTCTGGAGCCCATTGCTCCAGCACAAATTGCCCAGAGGAAAGGATGCTCTCGGGTTCTTTAACTCCTGCAAGATTTAAGGCCCTGAGTGCCAAAGTCAGTACAATAATTTCCCCCAGCTGGGAAACCTCACAAGATATATGGGAAGAAAGAGGTAACTGCAGCAGGAGAAGCCATGCATCTCCTCTTCTGCAGCATCCACCTAGTAAGCAGCACCTTCTCCCCCTCTTTTCCCTGCCCTGTTGTTACACCACATACAAAGGCTTCACCAGGCACAGAAATCAGCAGGGCTGTGAGCACACAAAGCTCTCCTAAAAGCTGTGTCCCTGCCCTGCTCCACGCTATTTACCTTGAACAACAAACAAGCAAAAGCCCCACAGAGCCACTGCAGGTCTCTCCAGGGAGGGAGGCATTAGATGGCATTTCCTCAAATTAGGAGGAGATGTGTGAGCTACCGAAGGACACCAATCCGGTGGGATGTGGAAGGTGCTGATGAAGCCTATTTTCCATGCTGTGGCACTTTAGGAGAGTACCAATTGAAGCAGCAAGGTGCCTCAGCTAACTGACACTTCATATTTTTAGTGAAGAGTGGTACTACAATGCCATTTAGATATTCTGTTCCAGAATAGGATTTCTCTGTGCTGGATGGAGTAAAACACAAAGTAAAGAGCTCTCCAAGGAATGTCAGCCCTGTTTCACAGGTGTGCATCACACTGGGGGGTTGTAGGAGCACTGGGCTGCTGCTTGCTCCCCCATTCTATAAAGAAGAATCTTAGCTTAATGCACTAGGGATAAATACTGTCAACCTGCATATGGTCTTGGGCATCAGACAGATTTTCATCCATGCTGCTGGCTCACTCACCTCCCCTGTGAGCTAGTGAAATTAAAATATGAATAGAGCATTAAGTGCCTTTGGAACAGGACTGACTACACCATTTTTTCTTAATAACTGCACAAATCAGTCACTGGGAAAGTTAGAAACACAGTAAATCTCTTTGTGCTTAGTGTCCCTCATTGTTATACATCCCTGTTTCTAAATCCCTAGGACCTGAGCAATAGCAATGATTGCAGTGGGGTATACAGTGTGACTCTGGAAAATGGGCAAAACGGCAGACAGACCTCCCAAAACCCAGCTCAGGGATCTGCCTGAAGATGCTGCATTTCACAGCTCATCCTTGAAAGTGTGTTACTGCTTCAATGTGTCCCTCGCAGTCTAATGCATTCCAGTACTCAGAGCCAGTGCTTTGGGAGACAAATATTCCCAGCAGCTGCCCTTTTATTTATTGGTTTATTTCTCCTGTGTGGACATGTGCAGATGTGCAGGAGGTCTGCAGCCAGGGATGGGCCACCCATAACACAAGGACTGAAGCCAGTCATCGCTGAACAGCAGCCTCACCCCTTCTTGTTTGAGTTCAGGCCCAGAAAATTACTATTTCATTGAGAAAATGTGTAAGGGAGGAGGTGTAAAAAGGCAACCACAGAGGCATGCCAAAGGCAGCCAAACATTGCACTATGGGAGGAAAGAGGTTGCTCTGAGTGGGAAAGTGCACTGAGGAATTTGGGGAAAAGATGCACTGTCTGGGGGCAAAGGGACGAGAAGATTTTAAAGATATCTGAAAATAACCTTTGTGAGTCTCACCACTGGTCCAGCTCATTTCTGAGTCTAACCATTGGTTCAGCTCCTGTCTGTTCTGGCAGTGGCAACAGGAGAGGCTGTTGAAGGACAGCAGATGAGATTCCCTGCAGCTCCTTTCCCTGGTACTTCCCCTGCATTTAGTCACCAGATTAGGGAGGTCAGAAAGGACGTTGCTGACCAGTCCTTTTACTTCTCCATCAGACTAAAAGGTCATGAGGGATGTAAAGACCAATGGGGGCCTGCAAGGGGGAGAGTGGATTGCAACAGCTGAGCTTTAAGTTGCAGGAAATCAGTCCTGTGAGGAGTTGACCCAGGAATCACTACAGTGCTGGCTCAGTGTTAAGCTCACAGTGCCCCAGGGGGGTCCCTCATCTGCAGGGTGTAGCTGATGGGCTCCCATGGCTGTTTTCCTGCTAATGGAGCATCAGCACTAGCAAAGAGGAGACAGAGAACTGATAACAAAAGTATACCTGCGTAGTTCTTATTTTAGTAGAAACAGGAGAAGCAATGAAAGATGGTGATAGTAGGCAAAAAATAAAAATGGAAAGGAAAACAAAAATTGGAGATTTTGGGGTAAAAAGAGATGAAAAACGTGATGTTCCTCCACTGGGCAGCTGGGTACCACTGGCTTTGACCACCTGTGATTGCCTTGGAGCCATCAGCTGTGGGCACTGAGGTGAGGAGAGAGATGCATGAGCATCCATCACCACTGCCTCAGAGGAGCAACAGGCTGAAACTCTTCAAACAAAACCCCAACAGCAGTTCAGTAATGCTGCTGTCACAGCAAATTCATTTTCTGCAGAGGAGAAGGGAACAGCAGAGTTTTATAGACTTGCAACCAAATCTGTCCCTGGTTATCATTTCTGCCTCAGCAAGACCTGACATCCTGCCTGCTATGAACATTATCAGAACAACGACACAGAGAATATTGCTGTTGAACAGTCTATTTTCAGCCAGCTGCATGGGGAAGGCATTTTGCAAACAACATGTTGGGGCTTTGACAGAATTAAATACAAATAACCCAAAGTTTCCACTGACACCAACTTTAAGATTAAAATTCCAGAGTGCCAGCTGCCTGACACAGATGTTGGCCAGGCAGTTCTTCCACTTCCCACCCAGTTCAGAGCCCCTTTGCTGCTCTCTCCCTGTGTGCAGCCAAAGAGCCCTGCAAAGCCATCAATTCCACCAGATTCCTGCCAGGGGAAACCAGTGCTGTCCTAGCACAAACCTGAACTCACATCCACAATAACAGAGTTTGGAGCTTAGCCGGTTAATATTCTAATTACTTGACAGTAAGCTTCTGATTCTTCACTAGAGCAAAAGGCCCTCGAAGACTCTGATACCAGCACCTCTGCCTGCAGGATACAGAGCTGGGAAGCACTGAGAGCTACACAACCACTGCACCAGCAGCTTGAACTTCAGATACCCAAGACTGACAAGTAATTGACAAGGCAGATTACTCTTAAAATTATAATACTTTTTGGAAAAAAACAAACAAACACCAAATAAATCTAAACCTCACCCACCCCTTTTTCCAGAGTTCAAAGTCAAATGATTACTGCCTTGTGCAGTGAAGCCCAAATGACTCACCCAACTAAACCAGGGTGCTGTGAGATGTAATTGTTTTACCTTATCTGTGACCATTTCCTAACTCCGAAAGAATGAGAAGCCCACAAGTTAATTCAGCATTATTCATAAATTGCATCAAGATACAGTTGGATACTAAGGCAAACTCAAAATATCAGAGACTACTGCAAGGAGCAATTCTGCTCCAAGACAGGTGTTTTAAGGGAGGTTATGCATGTATTTTATATATGTGGTATACATATGGGTATATTTATTAAAACCAAACCTCGGGTTTTAAGTGAAGCAATGGGTAATTCTCATTGAGAACATCTCCCTCATTCTAGAGAACATGGCAGGATTTCCTTTTGGCATTCGAGAATATGTATGGAGATCTGCATTCATACCATAAAGCATTCAGAGGAGAAAAAACACTCTCTGTATTCTGGTGACAGTCAGTGCACGGTTTCTAAAGCATGGTTTTAATAAGAAGGTCAGGTCTATCACATGGTGTACAATTCTGCAATGGGTAAATACATGTTCTTAAATAAGCAAGGGAATAAAAGTGTCACTTCCTCTTAGTCCTCTTAGAACACACATTATAATGACAAGACATCTCACCAGTCTCCTGTTGTAAAATTATCATTTACACATACAATCTGTTTATCCATTTAATTATCTCTTCCAAACCTGGATTTCACCAGCCAGATAAAGATCACTTGTTTACTATATAAAATCCCAGGGGAATTTTGCCCGAGGACTGTGGGTTGGATGCTTCAGACTCTCTCTGCTTTAATTTGTACGTATTTTATAGTACTAATTTCACTGAAACTTGAGTAATGCTAAGCCAGTCAGATGATTGCAAGAAATTAGTTATCCAAACTTTGTAATTCATACACTTTTAACTGTGTTTGTTTAATCATTGAGAATGACAATTTCTGTTGGAGAACAATGCAAGTAAAAGAAAAGCCAGTTAAAAGATGGAACACTGCAGAACCGTTTCAGAAAATCTAGCAAAAGTTACCAAAAGTACGTATATGATCTGAATTTAGCAAAAGACTCAAGAAATCATTATACAAATTCATTTATGATTACATTCTACTTGTCTTTAATTTTCACTGTTCAACATTAACATTAAACATTGTAAATGTATGCAATATTTATATAAAATTAAATAACAGTATTGGAAAAATAAATACACTTTTACATAAATACATAAATCCATACTGCTGAAAAGTTTCAGCTAATACTATACTCTTGTTTCAAAAGTGACCAAAAAAATATGGTAGTGACACTCCATCCCAACAGATGAAGTATGTACAGCTACAGAATGATGTTTGCAACCGATGACAGAGCTAAAGCAAATCCAGGTGATATCACACTAAAGGAGTAAAATTTGGCCGTTACTACCTACAGTAGTAGCACGAGGTAGACATACACGTGGAGTGTTCTGCTGGAGGGACATGAAGCCCTGGGGACCCCACTGATACTCCTCAGTCTTCAAACAGCTCTGGGTCCCCTATGTCAGAGCCCAAGGACACCTCGGTAAATGAGACTGAAAAACCGAATCAGTTCATGGCAATGACCAAGGCTCAGCCCTGCAGCCCCTTCCCCAGGGCTGCGACCCTGCGCCAGCTGCGAGGAGACACCGCAGGCAGGACAGGGTGTCCCTGCCCTCCACCTGTCTGCCAGCTGTCCCACCTGCTCCCAGGAGAGCAAGGACAACCCACCGAGACTAATACAACACAGTGGAGCCAAGGGAATTTTTCCTGGGTGAAAAGAAAACCATCAGACGAGAGGACTGCACCCTGTGCTTCCAACACTGAGAAGCAGGGACAGCCCTGGAGCCTGCTCCTGAACAGCCATAAAGAGGCTGAGTGACACCAAAATGAAACACAACTCTGTCCGCACCTTTGGCTCTTGCAAATGGTCCAGCACTGGTAAACCAAGGTTGGCAGCACCTCCCAGCTGGCAAATCCTGCAGGGCAGCCAGCACACGCATCGCTACCTCTGCTTACCTCACCTCGCTCGTCCTTAGCACCAGCCAGGTTGATGGACAAGGGGTACATTAGCACCTCAAATGAAATATTTCATAGCACTGTCTCTTGTACTGGTGAAGCACCGGATACACACCAGTTCAGCAGTTTTATGGCTATTGCAGAACTCACTGAGGTATGATAAAAATATTGAGGAGTGTTACTGAAGGCATTCGTGTTACTGAAAGCACCCAAAGAAGGAGAGCAGGTTTCGGCAAGCTGACTTTTCGAACTATGACAATTAAGGAAGTCCAACACATTAAAAAAAGGCCTCTTTTTTCTTTTCCTATAAAGTGCTTTTGAATCAGATTTTTTTTTAAAAAGTCTTCAAATGCTTTTATAACAAAATACACAATAAAGGTTGACATCTGTTTGAAGGCCACTCCAAAATGGACAGGTCCGTGGTTTTCCAGGGCTCCAGAAGCACCTCAGGTGGCACTTGCTTTGGTGCAGGATGCAGAGCAGAGGTTGCTGCTCTGGGCAGGGTGAATAGCAAAGGTGTGGCACCCAAAATAGCACCCCAACCCTGCGGTTCAGGGCTGCTCTGCCCTCACAAGAGCATCTCTGTAGCAGACTCCTCCAGCGGCAAAGGAGCAATGTAAGACACCTCTGCTCTAAACACTATTTTGTTATTGGGAAATTCCCAGGGTTTTAAGCCTTCCAGCACCTTGCTGATCATTTGCTGGCTTAGTGACAGAGCAGCAGCTGGAGATCAGGCTAGATAATCACTCTCCAGAATGAGAGAGATGCACGAGAATAGCTTACAGGTGCCTTTGCACTGTACATCACAGTCTTATTATATACACAGGAACAGAAATAGAGCACAGGTGTGAATGCACACATGTTTCTATGTAGGTCTGTGTGTGGGCAGGTAGGGACATGCACACACATCTATACATATTTATACATGCCTGGGAATTGATGCCATTTAGCACATTCTCCCCACTTATCTTGCTTTTGGCAGGGAACACGTGCCTGGTAAACCAGTAGGTGCCCCGTGCAGTATTACCATTAAAGAGCAGAACAATTTAACTTCAATGGAAATGTACTGCTTAAATGCCAAGTTTAAATCCATATGCAAAAACTTAAGTCAGAACCAAGATTCATAATGCACAGCGTAATAAAATGGACAAAGGTGGCTACTGAGCAGAAAGTGACTTTTAAATTAAAGGACTTGAGCTCCCCTAATGTAAGCCCTTCCTGAACAGGTGTTACTCTGAATATATTGTAAATAATCCTCTGTAAGTGCAGTTTTAAGACATGAAGCATTAGCACCTTGGTTTGAAGCAAATGAAATGTTGTTAGGGGATATCTACAAAACGGTTCACAAAGAGAAAGAGTTTATGGTCGTACCGAGCTCCAAGGACCAGCACTCCAGGCAGCATCTCTAGGACAGTCCTGCACATTGCACTGCTCTCTGTCTGGTGGCTTGTCAAGGATTTCACAGCTCAGATCTGTAAACCTTTCTCCATTAGGGCGCTGGCACACCACCAGCCGCGTCCTTGTCCCTGCCCCACATGGCTTCGTGCACTGCAAATCAGCAGAGGACAGAGCAATCACCATTGGGACAGCAAAAACACTGTTCACTGGCTGCCTGAAGCACTAGCACCACAAAAAACCGATAGTAGTTTCTGTTCCCCACTAACCCACTCCAGCCAAATCCCCCTCGTGAGCCTCAGATAGACCTTCAGCTGCTTCAGCTTCTCTCCCCCTAAAGCTGTTCATGCTGCTCCACCATGATATTGCCTGACTCAATGTGATAGTGGAGGTTTACATCTCCAGTTGCTCATCTCAGATTAATTTTCAAAAGAGAGCAGTGCTTTTATTAAAAAGAAAAAAAGGCCTTCAGTTACACTAGGCTTCTGTTAAAAAAAAAATCTTCATTTTTGTAAAACTTACTTTTGCCTGGGAAGAAAGTTTTCCCATGACAAATGGAAACAAAAACACCACCCAGCAAATGCTCAGGTTCACTCATTTATCAGAGGCTGCCCTTCAAGTTCCAATCTTTCTAATAAATGTCACCACAATACCCCTCTCTTCTCCCATTTTTCAGCCACCTGCTAATGAAAGCCTTGCCCTAGGCAGGGAGCCCAGATGGATGGTGCACTCACCTCTCCCCAGTTGCCATAGGCCCACTGAGGGCAGGGGCCAGATTCGCACGATCTCTGCTCCATGGGTTTGCTTTTCTCGTCGCAGTTATTTGCGGTGTATCCGTTTTCATCCTGGCACACCACGACCCGCCGCTGGAACCCCCCCGCACATGTGCTAGAGCACTGGAAGACACAATTGCCCACATCTTCGCTCAGCCCAGGAATAAGCTTGCATTCCCAGCTCCTTCCCAGTGCCTTGAACTGTGGGAACGCACCGCTAGAATTTACTACAGCTAACAGGCATTACTAAACTTCAAAACCCAGCTATTGCTAATAGCAGTGCAATGACTTAGGTGCTGACTAAGCAAAGAAAGTAAATGCCAGCCTAGTTTTAAGCAGGTGAGTAATCCCTGCTGCAGTGTTTGACATCCCATTTGTGCTCAATTCCCTTTAGAGACTTCCATGATAAAGCACTGCATACTGTTTGTAGTGAGAGGAGCTGGCATCGAGGCTCTGCTGTGCTTTGGCAACAACTCTGCACAGCTGTAACTGTCCCAGGAGACAGCCAAGAAGCAGAGGCCAGCCTTTGCCTCTCGGAAAATGATGCTGTCAGCTTTCTGCCTAGAGCACCTTGGAAATACAAGGTATGAGAGGCTGACAAGTGATGCCTGAGCCCTTCTGCAACACTTGCTTGTGTGAGCAGAGAGCAGACAGCGGGGAGAAAGGTCCCTCTCTCTTTTCCCTTTCTGCTGACTTTTCTTAAGACTGGATTAGCCTGGGAAAGAAACAAAACCCAACAAAACTCAGGAATAAGAGACTCAAAGCACTTACAGCACCCCAGGGGCCAATCCTCCACTGATTGCCTCCTGGTATATGTGCACGGTTTCGGTTCGGGCTGCCCCCAGGGTGCAGTTTGAGGCGATGATCCGGATAGAGGGAAGGGGGGATGGGCCTGCCGTAGTCATGGCTGTTTGGATGACAAGGAGACATGGAGCAGTCTTGCTCGGTGGCAGGGAGGTCGTCTGGGTCACACTCGCTCCTATCCACCAGCTGGTCACTGTAATTGATGCAGATCACTTGTCGCGTTGCCTTACCTTGACCACAAGTCACCGAGCACTGCGTTACAGTGAGAAAAGGAGACACAGTCACATTTCCAGCTTTGAAAACCAGCTCTTGCTAATAACGAACAGCAGAAAACCCAAATAACCTCACTTATAAAAGGGCAAGTGTGACAGATTAATGAAGCACATTTCCAGCAATGAAGTCTCTTGCAAGAGACAGCGTGATGCTTACAGAGCTCCACTCCAAGGCTTTCCACTGCCCACACGGTGTCACGGTGCACATTTCTGTGGCTGATGGCTTTGGAAGGTGGAAGCAAGCTGACTCATCGGCCACGGAGCCCTGGTCATCCCGGCAGCTGACGTATCTCATCCGGGTTCCCTTCCCGCACGTTGCGGAGCACTACGGAAGAGCAAAGAGCACTCCACTAGGAAGTTGCCTGACATATGTTGCAAGGACTTTGTAATGAAAAGTTGGGCATATGTGCTTAAAAATATCACATTGTCTACCGTAAAATAATCCTGAAAGTATTATGATGTGTGCTCACCGGTGTCCAGGATCCAAATCTCCACTGTGTCCTGTGAATGCCTGATACGGCTCTCTTGGCTTCGGGGCTATTTGGATGGGAAGGACATGCAGCTATTTCACAGTCCTGTACAGGAAATACAAGGCGGAAAAGCAGGATATAAAGAATTTGCAGATGTTTTGATTAAACCACCTCCTCTTCAATGTAATTATGAACAACACGCAACATCTTGAAACTCTGTGACCTGCATGCTTTGTGCAGGCAGGCTTCCTCCCTGCATCCTCCTGGTGAATCAGCAAAACTCAGTATCAATATCCTGAGGCCTTCATATGCAGAACCCTATGTGGACTTTCGACTTATTAGGAACTCTACAATAGGGATCCCCACAACCATGTGCCATCTCCATGCATTAAAACCAGATGTTTTCGAGGCAAAAGATCAAAGTTCATTAAGGGTTCTGGCATGAACACACATCTGCAAAACAGCAACTTTATCTCCCTTCAAAGCTCCCTTCCTTCAGTGCGAGACCTGCAGCCCACACAATAAAGGTTATGCTGCTGATTGCAGCCCTTTGATTCCCTGCAGCCCACCAGACCACCTATATCCATGTGCTGATCTCCACCACACACCAAGCAATGTGGGGTTTTGGGGACAGGCATGTCATTCTGCTCAGTCTTTGTACGGTGCCCCACAGGAGGGCTCTGGTCCTGTCTGGACCTCCCGGGAAGTCTGGTGACAGAAACTTTGGACATCCATGACTTCACTCCATTGAGTAGTCCTTGCCAAAAAGGAAATTAATAGTGATTGTCCCTGTGAGGGGGAGAGCAGCTTCTGGCAAATGGCAAACCCAATTTCTGTTTCATTGTGATTTCACTTAGGCTGGAGGCATGCATGCCAAATGATGGCTGATGACAGGTGGGTTTGTTACCCCTTGACTGTAGTGCAACTGGTCTCCATACATGGGAAAAAAAGCTCTTTCCCTAATGTTGTGGCCTCAATTAAACTCTGTGAGTTCATGCAAGACTGAAGCTGGGCAGGGCATGAGCACTACAACTCTCCTAGATGACAGATAGATGGTAATGTTCTGTTTTATTCAGCTCCTTCAGACACCTTGGACATATCCTCAGCTTGAAATGGTAATTCACATGTTTGCTTCCAAGTACACAGCATGGAAAGCCTCTTCAGCAAATTTGCAAAGGGTGTGCAACATTTCTCAATTTATCTGGCCAGGGAGGACATGTCTGGAACTGTAGCTGTCACAAACATTACACTGTCACATGCAGCAGACAAGAAATTATGGCTCCTCACCATCATTTGTGGTGAGGGGCAACAGCAACAGTCCTGCAGCCACATGAGCCCAGACTGCAGCCAGGCATCCTTGACTCCATGCAAGCCAAAGGAGGTGTCTGCTGTGTCAGGACCTGAACCTCTGAGGCCAGTAAATACTGTCTCAACCTTGTGGTCTCTTGTTATCCCATATTCATCCACTGCAGCTTCTTCAGCTTATGAGCTCTTAAGAGTCCAGCTTTAGTGCTGCATCTGAACACACCCTCACATCCCATTGTATCACCAGAGCTCCATGGATATAAACCATAAGCAAAGGTAATTAATCTTCACCCACAAAGTCCTGATACCCTCAGGTTGTCTGTTGCCTTTCTGGCAATCTGGTGCTTCAGAGTGTAAGGTGAACCACATGGAGAGGATCTGAATGGGAACTCCTGGAACACAGTTTATCTGTCCCATTTCTACCAAAGCAGGGTGCCGTGCTGCATCTTTCCAATAACCATGGAGCAGCCCAAGGTACTGCTCTGCAGGGCTGGCATTCAGGGCAAAGCTTTGCTGCAGCAAGATGTCCCCTGAACCTGTAGCCTGGATGCCTCTACACACACACTGGGAAAAGATGCAGACAAGACAGCAGGATTTACCTGGGTATCTGTAGGCCTGGTTGCAGCATTACACTCGTTATCATCCACCACTGACATGTAGGTGCCCACAACACACTTCACTGCTCTCATCTGGTAGCCTTGGCCACAAGTCACAGTGCACTGGGAGAAGACAGATGGGAGAAAAGAGCACTGGGACTGAGAAGGTGCTTTGGTTAAAAGTATTAATCAGCCCAGCCTCTGTTTAGGCATGTAGCAAGAGCAGCAAAAAAAAAAGACAGTTTCCCTTCTGGTTTCTCTCCACTTCATGCATTTCAGCTTTAAATTAGGTCAAAGTTTTAACTCGCTGCAGCCACCAGTGCCTTGCACGCTTCACTTGCTTCTTCGGGAAGAAAGGTGCAAGCACTGAATGATTTACTTTGCTGCACACATTAGAATCAGAGTCTGGTAGAACCTGCATGATATCCTTCTTTAAAACTGGTTGTTCAGGCCCATGGTAGCATGAGCAGCTAATGAATAATTTTAGTGATGGGAAATATGTCTGACTGGGACAACCGGTCTGGGTTTGTTGCTGGTGTTTTAAGTCAAGAGCTAACAGCTTTGTGAAAAACCAGATGCCAGAACACTCTGGGAGGAATGAGTAACTCGTATTTTAACAGAAGAAACCCCCTCACTAACCCAGAAACTGGAAAACATTAAAAGCAACAAAAGTTATTCAACGTGAGCAGCTTTTCTGTGAAAATTAGGCCATGTATTTATGTGCCTAAATATGGATTTAGGAGTGTAACCTTGGAAACCCCTTCTTTTGAAAATCACGGCCAATTTAGTATGACAGAGATTAAATTTAGCACAAAGGGCAGGTACAGTTATTGCTGCCTATCCGCTGAACCCAAGCAAACAGAGGGCTGCTTTGGTGTGCAAATCAATTAACACAGTTATGCTGCTGAATTTGGATGAAAGGGCAGCGCCCAGCCCCAGCCACCCTTATCCAGGTCCCCCCAGCCAGGAGCCCTGTGGGGCTCTGTGGTACCTGGCCCCAGGGCCCCACTTGCCACGAGGCACACTCCTGCTGCTGGCACATCTGCACCGACTCCGGCTTCGTCTTGGGGTCGCAAAACCTGTCGTTCAATCGATCTTCTCCGAACTGGCACCACGTCTGGCGGTGCTTGTGCCCTTTCCCACAGGTGACCAAGCACTGCGAGGAGAAAAGTGCAAGCTCAGGTGGCACCAGGGATGAGCTGCCAGCTCAGCACCTGCGCTGGCACTGGAAAATAAACCTGGACACTACTGCAACCGCTGCTTAAAAAGAGCTGGTGCTGAAATGCAGCTCTTTAGCTACCAACAACACGTCCTGGAAGACAGAGGAGTGTCTTATCAACAAGAAGATTGCTCTCAGGGCCTGATCTAGAGCAGGGGCTGGAGCATGGAGAACACAGCTGGGTCAGAATCGTTCAGCATGGGCAAAGTGAGACCACAAAGGCTCTTGACTTCCAGCAGCTGTGAGACATGGGGCAAAGGCACAGCGCTGCCCTGCGGGGTTTTAGCTGTGCACAACAGGGTGCTTCTAAAAAACTTGCTCTTTCTGAGTGTGCATTTTAAGGGTCTTGGCTCCTGCAGGCTGTGAGCTCCTCTTCCACTGCCCTGGTGTGGCTTGGACTGCCACCAGCTCGAATCAGAAGACATGTTTTGTAGAGAACAATCCCTGTTCCCGTTTAATTGCTTTCATTATGCCCTAAAAGAACATGACTCACAGAAACAAGAGAGATTTGGCCACAATGGTGATGAGAACCCTTTGACGGCTGTACTCCAGCACCCCCAGTCATGCTGCAGAGACAAACCTATCAAGATAGTTTTGTTGCATTGCAAAAAACACCAGCAGCAGTGGAAGAGGTAATAAACAGCAGAGAGAGGCTGAGCAAAACATCAGCAGGGTGCAATCCTGCCCTCCAGTGACAGCCAGAGCTGCCAGGGCTCTTGAGGACAATCTCAAGGGAAAATGAGGGCAGAAGGTATTTTTCTTCCCAAATGGACAGGAGAACTATGGAAAAACCGGGGAGAAGTTACTGCAGGATTGGAGAGACATTAACTCCCTGTGGCTTTGCAGGGAGGAAAGTGGCCACTTGACCAGCAGTAACAAGGTGAATGACTTTGCTGCCTGTCTGAAGCCTCCCTGTGTACAGGTTTGGGGAGACCTCCTGCAGGAGGCACAAACAAATCACGACAGACGAGCAGAGATGGAGACATCTCTTTGCAGGTACCAGTGCCTCAGGGCAGAGGACCAGCAGGGTGAGCCCACCCTGGTGACCAGCACCTACCTCGGACCAGTCGCCGGTTTTCCACTGTGGGCACGAGAAGTCACTGCATCGCTGCACCGTCAGCTTCTCCTGCTGGCTGCACTTGCTGTCGTCCAGGACGTCGTTGTAGGTGTTCACACACATGGCTCGCCGCCGCCGCGTGCCCCCGCCGCAGCTCTTGGAGCACTGCGAGGGACACACACCCACTAAATATTTCCTGCCACTCTACTGCTATTGCCTCCTCCCGCTCTGCAGCCACTGCAGGAAACCTCCGGAACAACAATTTATACTTTAAGTAACAGGCTTTTACTTTATGTATTCCTTTAAAAAGCTAATCTTGCAGAGCTTAATAAAATGTCGTGGCAATGTGTTTCATGAATTCATTTCAGGTTATAACCCCATTATTACTTTTACAAGTGTCGTCTTTCAGTTCTCCTAAATGGTTGCTGCTCGTTCTCATTTCAGGAGAGATTAACTCTCTGTGACCAGCCAGCCCCCCTTCACTGTGCCCTCCCTGGAAATCCCCAGGCTCCTCAGTCTCTCGGTGCCTGCATTCAGGAATTTTCTTGTTTGTGCAACAGCTCAGATGTGTAAAGGAAACAAATTTCAGAAGTCCTCTGATGATGGCAACATGACCTCCCCAGCTCCTGGCAGCGGTGACAGCTTTGATGACAGCAGACAGCTAGCAGGGCTTCATGTAATGAAGACAGATACCTAAAGTATAGATTAATTGCAGTGGAAGGTAAGGAGTACCAGACTGACTCAGACTAGAGTGTCCTCCAGAGGATGCAATGAAAGTAGAACCACTGTGGCCATATTTTACATATATTCTGCTAGCAATCTGAACAGCCCAATGCACTCCTGTGCAAGGAGCAGCGTTCGTCGTGCCGTAGAGCATCCCTTACCTCAGTCCAGGCCGAGTACCGCCACCCTCCCACGTTACAGTCTCCAGTGCACTTCTCCCTCGTGCTGGGCTTGGCCTGGCTGTTGCAGAAGCGGTCGTCCACCTTCTCTATCTTGCCCTCCAGCCGGCTGTACTTGGAGCAGTAGATCTCCAGGGTGCGGTAGCCCAGCCCGCACTGCGCCGTGCACTCGCTCTTCCTCGCGATGTGCCACCTGCGCCAAGGACAGCAAACATCAGCCCTGGCCTCTGCAGGCAACGGGCTCAAGGGTGTTTGACAGAAATAAGGAATATATGCTCTTGAACAGGAAGTTTTGGCTCTGTGTCACACTTCCCAATGCTTTGGGACTTCCAATTACCCTGGCATTGCTCCTTGAAGGGAAGGAACTGTCAGCAGGTCTCTCTTAAGCAAAAGAAAGACAGCAAAGCCACACTGTAACTCTGTGGGACCAGCCAAGGTGGCAAGGGGAGTTCATGGCCAAGCAAGGAACAGTGCTCTGAAAGCTTCTGGAAGCTTTCCACCTCATGTTCCCCTGCACTTCCCACCTCAACCCCTAAAAACTAAAAGTTGAAAAATACAGCATCAGAAAATGATCTGCACAGGCTTGAGAGGTGTTCCACTTTGCAGGACACCCACAAAGCAGTTTCAGCTCTCCACAGGACAAGCAAATGACTTGCTACAAGACACTCAAGCCCTAGCTGTGTCAGCAGGGATTAGAGGTGTTCTCTCTGGACAGACAGATTTCCACCCTGCTGCCTCCTCTGTGAGATGGACAGCAAGGATGGTGATGGAGGCCCTCAAAGACCCACCCGGGGATACACCCGTGCTTCATGTCAGCCCAGCTCTGGAAGGAGATGTTGGACATGAGGCCTGATCCATGGAGGTGCTGGAGACCCTGAAGCCAACAGGAGCCCATTGCCCCTCACACCTGGCAGGGCCGGCTTCTGGGAAGGAGGCAGTGCCATCCTCTGGGGCTCCTGGAGACCCTTGGGCTGCTGCTTGTGCCTGTACAGGGAGCACAGAGCCCCACTCCCAAGACAGGAGAGCAAACTATCACAGCCCAGAGAAGAATAAGATCAAGGGGATTTAGAATCAATAGTTCCTGACTGGTGGGAGCCTCACATCCCTGCATGCTTTTCAGACTCCTGCGTTTGCCCTTCTCAAGTTTCCAACCTGTTGCAATGGCAACAGCTGTTACCGCGACAACCCGGCCCTGCACAGCCCCTGCAAGGCCCCGGTTTAACAGGGCTGGAGAAACCCCTCGGGAAACTCGGCCATCTGAATTGCTCCACCAGCAATTCGACCGCTTAATGCCACCATATTTAAGCCTCAGAAAGGAAAACAGATTGCTTTCTAAAGGAAAGTGGGTTGTGATGATTTAGGCTGTGCTCCACCAATTCCAGCTTGCCTGGAATTGTCTGGGGACAGCCCCGAACCCATTCTACACTTAAGCCCATTCTTTGCTTTAAATGAACAATGATAAATCCAAGTCTTAGCTACGTTTTTGCTTTAAGTATGTTTTCCCCTCTTTGCAGGCTGTATGTAGAATGGCGCTGAGCATTTCTGACCTAGGCAGATGCAAATTTTATGCCCTGTATTGCACAGGGAGACTTTTCAACATTAGAGAATTTTTGTTATAGTTAGCCCTAATTGAATCCAGCAGGAGAAATGTAAAAACATTGAAAAGTGCCTCTCAAAACACCACTGGTGGATGACAATTGCTCTTGGTTGACAAAGAGGCGATTACCAATCCTTTTCTTTTTCAAAATCTAATACAGGCTGGTGAGAAAGGGAATTATAGTGAGAAGTGAAAGGAAAGAGGAGTAAATAAGTACACAATGTTATTTATATACACGGCTGAGCACAGTGCACCTTAATTCACATTCTGTGTTACAAGGCTCAGTGGTGGGGTCAGGCTGGGGAAGTCGATCGCATCGCTGGTCTGACACCGTGAGCTGATCTGACTCTCTCTTACACACAGGCTTCCTTTTTCGTTCTCCTGCACAGAGAAAACAAGCACTTGGTTTGAATCATGCAGCAAAGTGATCAATTCATTTATTTCTCTTACACCTTTCATAGTAGCACTTAAGAGATGTTTAGGCGTGCTTTTCTACCTCTGTCAGAAACAGGGAAGGGGTTTAAGACTAAGCAGAGCAGAAGGGGTTTATCACAGATGGGATGGACACAGGCAGAGAGCTGCAGTACTCCCACAAGGATGGGCTCTGAGTCAGTATTTAGCAGGGTGGGCACTAGCAATGATTGAATGTCAGACCCAAAACCAGACACTGGTGCTTTGTGCAGCCTTAAGAAATGCCTCATAACCTTTTCTGTGCTTCAGCTTCCTTACCTGCAAACCAGGTTGAGAGGCTCACCTGGTTTGGAGGGGCTGTAAGGTGCCCTGCTCTGAAACCCAGAAGCACTTTGTAGGATGTTACCCTCCACTGCAGACCATGGAAACAATTGCACCCACAGGGTGAGAATCTTGTAAAAATCAAACAGAGAGGGATCTGACAGCAATGCCCAGACCCCAGATGAATCCAGGACAAAACTAAGCCTTCCCAAGCACCCACCTTGGCAGAGCTTACTGCAGGGCTGCCACGGGCCATGCTCATTCCAATAAAACTGCTGAGGTTTGTCCTCAATAGGGATATTGAATGTGTAACGAACATCAGGATTGTACAAATTGCCCACTGATAAAACCTGAGAGGAAGAAAAATGAAGCAGAGTAAACCAACAGATATCACTGCCCACTGTTTTCAGTCCAACAATGCTGGGCAGACTTGTCCATACACACAACATGTACTTCACCTGAAGCGTTATTTCTTGCTCAATCCGATCTGTAGAATTAATCCTTTCAATAGTATTATCGGAGCCACTGTATTCGATCACAGCATTCCCAACTTTGATTTCCCTTTTAAACATACTGACGACAAAGTCTCCATTTAATATAAAGTCTCCTTGACTGTTAGATAAGGCTGCATAGGTGCAAAAAACAAGAACTAAAGAGGCAGAATTAACTCATACGTACATAACAACGTGGGTCATGCGCTCTCAGTGCTCCTCTCCCTTGGGGGTGGGGGAAAAGCCCACTGGCACTCTCAAACAGAAAGGATGTAAAGTGAGCAGCAGAGCTCTTGCAGACATTGTGCCCTCTCCTTTTTCCACTGGAAAGCCTCCTAAAAATGAAGGCTGAATTCCTGAAGTTGTTGCTAAACAGTTCATCCATAACCCAACGCAGAGACATCCAAAAGGCATTCTGGGCTGGCTGCTGCAAGGAGCATACATAGGCTGCATCCCCACATATACCACAGAAATAATCCTGCCCAAACCCTTCCATTAGCTGTGTGGATGGGGGGGCTTCCCTGGTGTTTCCAGGTGTGTTCTCAGGGTAAATGTACACATCCTAATTACCTAAACATAATTTTCTAGTATATAATTACAGGGAATTTGGTCAGTATCCCCCCCTTTGTCTCCCTCTCCCTCCTCCCTCCATACTTTTTATTATTCCAAATCTTAAGGTATGTGAGAGCACTGGAGGCTTAAAGCCTAAATGCTTTATAAAAGGAACAGTTTCCTGAAAACAGCAGTCTGCTGCACAACTTCACACTAATGCGATTATGTAGCTAATTTCCTAAGTTAGTTTCCCCACCATTTCACCCATCACAGCTACGTTACTAAAAAGCCCCTGTACTGAAAAATCTAAACACCAAAACACCAAAGGGAAGGTTTTTCCATCAAATGAGGAGAGAAAATGAAACAAAACACTGCCCAGTAGCAAACAGACATAGATGGAGAAAACCTCACAAAGTAGAGGCTACACTCAACCAAGTTTCACACTTTGGAGGCTTTAATGTTGTTAGGCAGCAGTAAAACTCATTAAAGGATTCCTTCTCTTTTACTATATCTCCTATAACAGTAGGTACATCTTGGACTTGATGACAACATCAAATTCCTCCTAAATTGTTAAGCAGCTACAAGGTTCACAGTAACTGAGGGCCCAAGATTTCACACTCAGTGAGCTGCAAAATAAGTGGACACATGCACACTTCTCATTTGCTTCCAGTCAGGCCTAATGTGAAGAGATGCTTTCCCAGCAATATTAAAGCAACATTAAAGAAGATTTGACTTCATTGTTTCCCAAGAAGATTAAAGGCCCTCCAAGAAGAGCTGAGAAGTTTGGGGCTCCTTCTGGGGTGAACCAGTTTGAATAGGCACAACATAGGAAGGATTGCTTTTTCCAGGAAAGAAGAATAATAAAATTTGGCTCCCTCATCCAAGACAGAAAACCCTGAGACCTCAGTAACGTTTTTTTGGTGCTGATGTGCATTCATGCTGCACCACCTCATCTTTCTGCCTCAATGAAGGGTCCAGCCACACGGATGGCATTTCAGAGCAAAAGCCAAGGCTGTCAGCATTGCCTCCCTTTGGTGCATGGTAGTCTCTGGTACTTGTTTCTCAAGTGAGTCCCTTTACCTTTGATGGGCTAGGGGCCACCAGCCAACTCCCCTTTTTAACATACCTAGTTACAGGAATTCGGTGAGATGAAACAAGATGAAGTGCCCTGTCCAAAGATGTAAGTACAGGACCCTGTGCTACTGGAACACAACTGGTGGTGCAAGGCACAGGGTGTGCAAAAGAGGAGGACCAGAGACTCTGAGAGACCCCAAACAGGACTTAATGGCAAAGTCAGCCTCCAACTGGCAGGTGTAACATCAGTCGTGATGTTCATTTGTATCACCTCTGCTAGTGAACCCACACAGAACTATCTATAGGGTGAGTTAGTGATCATGGTGGAAAAGACATTCATGGCCATGCTAACATCATATATGAGCATGTAGCAGAGTGGTCTAACACAGCACCACAAGCATTTTCATCTGCCTCCAAAGACACAGACACAGGTTAGAGAAAACAGTGACTATGAAAGTCCAACAGCCAAAGGCCAAGTTATTGTTAGGTTTAAATCAAATCAACATCTTTGGTGCAGAGTATTTCTTCACAGTTATGTGTCACTATCAGGAAGGGACAAGAAGGCCTCACTCTAAGTGAAAAGAGAATTATTATTCTCAGAAGAATAGAAAATAATTTCTCTTTGTATGTGTTTGCACAAACATCTTTCAGGATATGGCACCAGCCAAAGCATGGTGACAGCAGAGATAAAGCTGCAGTGAGGAGACTCCAGCAGAGCTCAGAATCCTGTTTGGTTCCCAGCTTTGTCCCTCAGCTCCCACCCAGGCTCAACAGCCCTGGACACACCCTAAGGGAATATTTCTTATAACTGGTGAACCTCCCAAACTTTGCATCTAGGATGGCATGAACAAAAAAAAAGGAAGAGAATAAGGCTGAATGTTTGGCAGACATAGAAAAATTCTCACCAAGAAAACATCTCCCTTAAATGAATTCTTCAACCTCCCTAGCGGAGAGCTGCCAGTAGATAAATCAACACAACCAGACAACCAAGCAGATTTCTGGAGTGAAATAAGGAGTACAACTCACCCAGGTAGTTGTCATCCTCTGGTTTCCCTGAATAACTGTGCTGACGCACATCAATATTAGTGGCACCAGCTGGGATGCGAACCACAATGTTATAACCTAGGAAAGATTTAACAGAAAGTCAAGGCTAGTACACAGGCATTTCATTTGTTTCTACAGGGGAAGGGAAACGAGCAAAGTTACCTCACATTACACAAGCTGATACTTTTCATTTAGGGATAGCATAAATAGTTATAAAATGGAATATACCATAGCTAGAAGGATTTTGTGTTTTACAGTGTTTTTGTAGATTAACTGTTGTAACGGCTTTTATAGACCCACATTTTTCACTATAAAGTTTTTAGCAACAGATTCTTACCATAATGCACCGTGTTAAATGTGCCTGCAACAGTTTTGCATGAAGAATTATCCCCACCACAAACACCACATTTATCTCTTCTTGCTTTTGAATTCAGCACATGATCACATCCAGCTTGCTTTAAGAGAAAAATTGAAAAAAATAGATTGAGCAAATACAGACTAGAACAGCATTGACAAATTTCCTAATTAAGGCACACAAAAGCTGTGTATGCAAAAGGCTGCCATGAGATAAACTGGTTTGCTCCCCCACATTTTCCCACTGATTTACAGTGTGGCCATCCCACAAGGTTTTACAACAAAAGGCTTTTTTACAAAGCAAGAATCAGAATAGCTGTTTGCACCAGGTAATGCCTTCACTAGAGAAAAATTCTCGCATCAATTGTTCCCATAGAGCAAAGTGTGAAGAATGATTGTGAATGGAAATGTTGGACTCTGGGGTCTGATCAGGAAGAACTGGGGCAAAGCACAGAAGGAAGCAACACTGGGATTTAGGTTGAGACTCTACAATCCTCCGAAACTTAAGGCAGATGTGCAAACATCTTCCACTTGAGTGTGTCCCAAGAAGAGCTGGTGAATGGTCTAGAGTAAGTCTGATAAGGAGTGGCTGGGGGGGCTGGGGAGCTCAGCCTGGAGAAAAAAAAGGCTCAGGGGAGACTTTCTCACTCTCTACAACTACCTGAAATGAAGTTGTAGCCAGGTGAGGTCAGGCTCTTTTCACAGGTAACAAGCAACAGGACAGGAGAAAACAGCCTCACGTTCAACAGGGGAGGTTTAGATTTGATATTAGGAAATAATTCTTCACCAAAAGGGTTGTCAAACACTGGAACAAGCTGCGCAGGGCAGGGGTGGGCATCACCCTCCTTGGTGGTATTAGAAGACATGTGGATATGGCACTTGGGGATACGGTTTAGTGGTGGACTTGGCAGTGCTGGGTTAATGGCTGGACTTGATCTCAAAGGTCTTTTCCAACCTAAACGATCCTATGATTCTATGTGTGACTCTTCGGCAAATCTGGAGGTTGGCACAAGTTTCAGACCATTTGGGGCTCACGGAGTCTGCAGATGCTGCTGGCAGCCCCTGAGTAAAGAGGACATGCCAACAACTGCCTGGAGCATGGCGCAGGAGCGCCAGCCTGCCCTCCAAAGCTGCCATCCCCCTTTGGTGAAGAGGAGGGACAGTGATTACCCGGCAGAGGCCCTGCACGCAGATGTCGTTGGTGTCGGGGCCGCAGGGCGTCCCGTCGATGACCCGGTCCCGCAGCTGGTAATAGGCCGTGTTCCCCGCCACCCGGCAGAACAGCTTGCACCGATCCTTCATCAGGACTGCGCGGGGAGGGAGGGAGGGAAACCAGAAGCACGTTATCTGAACACCCTCACCCCCAGGCAGCAGTCCAGCAGGCAGGATCTGCACCCCCCGGCCACTTACTGCCGCTGTACTTGGGAACCCAGCGCACATTCGTGGGCAGCCCATTGATGTTGAAGTGCTTCCCGTCGAAGTCAGCACACTGCTCATCCCGGAAATCCTTCTTCAGCTTTGAGCATGGCTCCGTGTTGCAGGACTTAAACTTCATGCGACGACCCACGCAGTATTTCCCGCCATTTTTGGGTCTGCAGAGACAACACCAGGCTGGAAATGAGGTGGAATTGCAATTCTGCAATCTGTTCAGTACAGTCAGGATTTGCAACAGCATTTTGTGGGCTCTGTCTTTGTGCATATCTTTAATTAATATCCCAAGGTGACAAGCAGGAAATATTATGCTGATGTCTAACAAAAAAACCACATATGCAATAAAAAGGGATGAAAAAGAGAATAAATATCTGCTTTCTGATGGATGCCATGGTGAGAGAAACCAGAAAGGAAGAGCAACATCTTCTCCCCCACTTGAGGATTTATTTTCACACTGAGGGGTCCCACTCAGGCCCATGTCTCCTTACAACCCCATCAGTCCTATGGATTTTGCGGCTGACAATTTGCCTTTGATCTAGTGGGCTGCAAGTAACTAAACATTAGGAGAAAAGGCTTCCTTCACCGCAGAGGCTGAAAGGTCAGGCAGCACTTAGTCCTTCAGGATTTCTAGCCCCAAATGTTAGAAATGGTAATGCTGAGCACTTTGAAACAACTTTACCTCCACATATTCCAGAAAGCACCAAAGACGGCCAATAAATAACTTACCCCCATTTTATAGCAGGATGACACTGGTATAAACTGGGAAGAGAGATCCCATCCAAGCCACATAAAAGCCAGTGGATAAGCCTAGGAGAAACTATCATTTTAAATTTCCTGACTCACAGATTCAGGGCTGTAGTCATAAAACTATTTTTCTCATATGTAGATGGAGCCTTTGCCAGAGAACAACACTGGGATCTGAAAGAGCCTCTCCCATTCCATCTGCTGCCAGCAGCAGTGCAAGAATGAGCTGCACAGCAAAATAACCACCAAACCTACATCTTCTACCCACCCCCTGAAAAATGAGTGCTGCAGTAGCGCAGTAAGTACAACCAGAAGAGTGACTTGCCAGGCTGCAACACCCTGGCACTCACAACTCCTGCCTTCCAGGGCTGTTCTTCAGGAGCAGTTCTGCCTTGCCTGGAGACCAGGCACCCATCAGTGCCCCAGGGATGCTGGCAGAATGCTCCTTCTCTTGGAGCCCGTCTGGGGAGGAACACACACAGGGTTTGTACACTTGGAGACCCTTCAAGACGCAGATGAACGAGCGATAAATGGGAACCACCCCTGCCCTCAGAACAGAGGTGCTCACCATGAGATCTCCACGTTGCACTCAGCCAGAACCTCTAACAAAAGGGACGGCACCCCCTGCACATGCACAGTGGTCTCTACACAGTGAGTCAACAAGCTCCTGCAGCTGAACAGAACTTTTTTAGCATCTCTGCACCTCCACTCCCCAGGAAGCCCAGTAGTGCCTTTTCTCCTACAAATAACAATTCTTCACTCTTACACTCGAAAATTCATTGTAACTCAAGTAGCAGAGTTTCTGAGAAACAAATGAGAGACAGAAGCACAGAACAGCTCGCCCTTGCCAAAAGATTGCCTGCAAAGCAGGGAAAGGTGGGCAGATTTCCCACCACCCAATCAGCACCACACCAGGGATGCTCACTGGTTTGGCAGAAGTTGCCTCCTTGAGCAGCTGCAGGTGAGATGCTGAGCACCACCAGTTACACACATGGGATTTTTCCTGCCTAGCATCCTCTAGTCACTGAGATCCTCACTGCTGTGGTGCAGACCCCTCCAGTCCTATCCTAAATGCCACGGGGTATGATTATTTTCTCAGGCATGGCCCTGAGTAATAGCTACTAACACCAGCGCTACCTGCTCTGAGGGCAGTTCTCACACGTCATCTGGAAATGAAATGCCTGTCACTTACAAAGGTTTCTGGTGTTTGCAATTAAGAAAGTACCAGTGATAAAAAGCCCAAGCAACTCCACAGTGCCCATTGCAGATTCCTGATAACAGACTGATTTTACACCTGTTCCTAGTGGAGGAGTAAGTCTAAACCTGATTTTAACTGATTTAGTCTGTTGTCCACCTTGTTGTGACAAACAACTTCAAATAACTTACTTGATTACACCTGGGACAGCTCCAGGGCTATCCCAGCACAGCAGCCCCTGCAGACACAGCCCAAACTCTTCCTTGCCTTGCAGGCACAATGGCGATTGCTGGGGCTTTCCCAATACCAGAGCCCATCCCACGGACTATCCCTATGCATGCACATGAGCTACCTCTAGCTACAAAGGGACATCTCAACCACCTTACCACACAGCACACGGGGAAACTTTTTAATCATGGCAGCAGCACACTCCAGACCTGGGTGAGTCTGAGTCATTCATGGGGGAATTAACAGGATTCATCATTTTCACTTCAAAAGCATTGGTACCTCTGCAGGACTGCTGCAGTTTGACAAAGCCTCTGAGTTATACAAACCTTTAAGAGGGCATTTCTTTAAAAAAAATTGCAATTACAACATTTTTATGGCAGCCACATTGCTTCCAATATAAATTGATTTAACTAAAATGAAACTCTTAACTATTTAGTCAAGGAGAACATGCAGGAGCCTTTTTGTTTCTTAAAGGTATGTCTGATAAAATCCAAAGATCCCAAGCTACTATTTAGTTTTCTCTTCTCTAGACATGACCCCTGAGATTGAGATAACATTGACACATGGACACACCACAAACTGAAAGATCCTAAAGCTTGCCACCGTGCTGCAAACTGTCAGCTTTGTAACCCTGGCAGTAAATCTCCTTGCAGACAGCGCTGGGGGCCGAAGCACACGCACACTTCTGGCATTTAAAAACAGCTCCAAACTCCCCTGGCAGTTTCAGAGTGTTTTTAACCAGCATTGCTTCTCACAGAATCTGAGGGACAGAAAGAGCTGACCCTGAAAAATAAGTCACCCTCATACAACATCGATTTTCAGTGTCATGAAGAAATACAGTATACTTCATTCTGTGTAATATTTCTATGGATCATCAACAATGTACCACAGAGACAGAAGGGAAAGCAGTACATGCATAGAAACCTCCTTGTTTTGCTTCCATTTCCCTTCTCCCCGAATCATCTATCTGACCAATTAACAGCCAGCATGGACCCACTTTCAATCCAGCACCATTCCCCTCACAAGCTCCAGCACACACCCCAGACCCACTGCACTCCTCCCAGCAGCCCAGAAACTCTCAGACCCAGGGAATGATGGGGTCTCATCCCCATTCCCACCCCAACAGGTCTGAAATACATGATGCTTAATCCATCACCTTGAGCATTTTCACTTGCATATTTTGAGGCAGCACCCAGCTCTCAGTGGTCCAGGAGCACCAGGTACAGACACCCTGCCAAGAAGTGCTGGTTTGGGGGTGCTTTGCACCTGCCCCATGGGCAGCAGCTCTGCCTGGGAGCACTGAGGCTGTCACAAGGAAAAGCCCCAGGAGAATTAACTGCAGGGCACACGTGTTCATCTGCACATTTGCCCATGTACCTGTGCTCATGTGTGACTGCAGAAAAATCTGCGAAGCTCCAGTGTGCACAGATCAGTTTGAGATATCCTTCCCCATATTCCAGGAAGCCCTAGGACTGGGAACTGGTTGGTAGCTAGCACAGTTATCTACACGTGTTTACATGTCAGGCTCAGACAGTTTTCAGCACAGGTGGATACTTCTGTGATGGACTAAAATGCAAATGTGATCTGACTTACACACAGAGATAACACTCCCCCATCCAAAAAGCCATTCCTGAAAGCAGGGTTTCTGGTATTGACATCTTGTCAAATATGCCCTTTCCCATAATTCTGCAACATGTCTTTCTTTGAAAACCAGGACTTGCACCACAGACCCCCTGATAATGCATGGCAGCCCTGGGCTTTGTCCACCAGCCAGGCTCAAATTCCCATGTGGGCGATCTCGGTGGGAAGGGTCTGGTCTCGTTAACAAACACATTCCTTCAGGGTATGTCAAAACAGACTGTTGCCATTTCAGAGGCTCACAGCTCTTCCTGCATCCCTGCAGGATACTCATCCATGTCAGTGTCAGAGCACTCTACAAAGAGAGGCAGGAGCTGCAGCCTTATTTTCTGTACCATGGAGGGAATGGATGTAATTTTCAACACCAGATTTAACACCATTTTTTACTGGATGCAAGATCCCACCCCAGATCCTCAGGCACAGAAAAAAGTTTAAAAAAGATAAACCATCTTTGAATATAAAAGATTCACTGAGAATTATTTCAGACCTTACTCGAGGTATCTGGGTTGGGTTTGCTGCCTTCTACAACAGAGGAGAAACTGTCTACTTTTGAAGTACTCTGAGAAGAGGAAAAAGAGTATCCAATGGGGACTCATCCATTTGCATTGTTTCACCAGCCCCACGACAACGGGACACAGGTGGTGGGAGCTCACACTATGGTGTCAAATTACAGGCACAAACCAACAATCAGTGTAAAGCTCCTTGAATGGTGCCAGGACAGACGACTCCTCACAGGGACCGTGTGAGGGGCTGGAGAAGAGAGGCCAGTGCCAGCACACGGCTCAGGAAAGGGGGCCTGGAAAAGAACCACTATCAATCATAAGGATTTCTCGAGCAGCTTGGTGCCGAGCGTGTTTAGGTGCTTTTGCAAATCCCAGCCACAGCAAAACACCTACTGAGGCACCAAGATACAAACCACAAGCTATCACAGAAGATGGAATTTCAAATCCTTTGGCTAGCCTTTAGGATAAAGGAGATTTTCTATCACAAAAAGCTATCAGTCCGAATAGATGCCTCTCAGAAGACAGGAATACATCTCACTGACAGCATCCAAAGTTTCAGCAGCAGAGCTGGAAAGATGCTTTGTTTTTGTCTTTCCATGGCTACTGAAGACCATATGGAGTGTGCTGACTCAGCACAGCCAGATGAGAGCTCTTTGCGCTTCTGTTTTTCTTGGCATTGTTTTAATTAACGTGCTGGTGTCCCACTCTCTCAGCCTCAACTTTTGACACTTGCCCAGCTGTGCTGAGCAGCCTCTCCTGTTACTACACCACCAGTGTCATAGGTATAAGCTGTCCCCTTCTCCCATGAGTAGTGATGAAACTGTCACTGGCACACCCCTAGTGGCAATTTCCTTGGCAATAAACCATCCAACACCAATGATGAGAATCGTTTTAAGACCCCTCAGTGCAATCAGCCCCACAGACCCCTTTCCTCTCTGTATCTCAGTCCCAAATAAAAGCCCAGAAAGCCTCCTGCCCACCTCTTTTTCTGCAAGAAGGCAGTTAAAACAGAAACCAGCACAATTCACAATTTACATAAACAGGCTGCTTTCATACCAGTTGCTCAAGCGATTACTATTGCACCAGCTACGTATTTGTCTCCTTGAAGCCCACAATAAAATTCCCTGCCATTTCAAAGGGTGCAGGATTTTGCATTCCAGGCTACAGCAAACATTTTTGAGTTCCACTTTTTAATGGGGCACAGATTTCTGCTGAGGTTTGGCTAGTCTGCACCAGCTGAAATGTAACTGTATAAAGGATCAGCTGCAAAAGCAGCCAAAAGCTGCAAAACCAGACAAAGCAGGAATAAAACGGTAGAAAACTTTATTATAAAGGCCTGAAGGAACAGCTGCAAAAGCAACCGAAGCACGGGTAAAATGGTGAAAAAGGAAGGCTCCTTCCTTTCTCCCTCCTTTCTGAATCACAACTTTGGAGAAAGTAAAACACCTCTGGAAGTAGGACTCCAGCTGTGCCTCCACAGGAAAACAGAAGGTAATAAACCCATGCAGATATCAGCTTTTTCCTTCCCTCATTGTTGAATGGATCCCTTTTTAGAGCACTTCACCCACAAACCAGTGACCGGATCCTGCCTCACCTATGTCGGGCAAAGCCACCCATCCCCAGGGCAGAGCCACCTGTCCTTGGCACCCACAAGGACTGGGGACAGCCAAAGTTGATTTCAGCCCATTAGGGCACCCCAAACTGCTTTTTCCCACCTCGCCCTCTGGCACTTCCCCTCTGAGCACTCACTCAGGCCTGTTGCACTCCCGAATCGCCGTCTTTATGCCGCCGCCGCAGGTCCTCGAGCAGGTCCCGAAGGGGCTCCAGGTGCCCCAGGCTCCATCTGTCACCGGTGCCTCTCGCTCCTTGGGCACACACATCCCAAACCTGCAGTGCTGCGTGGGAAGGAGAGACATGGCAAAGGTGGGATTGTGCTGCTTTGCATATGAGTGACCAACAGTGATCAGCCTGGGCAACAGGACTCAGCCTCACTTATTTCTCAGCCACACACAATGATTTTGCAATCAAATAAAACGGAACTACTTTATATTTTGTCTGTCATCCCCCTATTTTTATTTCTCTGTACCCTTAAATGGCAAAGTGAAGGCAAGGTGCTGAGTCCATGGAATCATTTATGGAATGAAGACTGAGGACAACAGCAACCACTGAATATTCCATGTTTACTGGTGCTGAGCAGCACAGCAAAGCTCACGGCACTGGCTTTTTAAAAAGCTGCTCTCTCTGATTTCCTGGAGAGCTGCAGAAACTGTGCTGTGTCAGGGGAGGAGACAGGCAATGAGGAGAAACACCAGGGAAAACTCAAACCTCCCCACAGCTCCCCAAAGCAGAAAACTTCAAAATCCAAAAGGCAAATAAAATAAAAAATGAATTCCTCAACCCCAAGTGTTTTTTTTTTTACACTCAGACATAACATGGGATTTGCCAAGACCTGGCCTACGCTTCTGTTTTCCAGCTATGACTCTTACTTTCTTTTGTTTGGAAAACTGGATTAAATTACCTTGGCAAGCCCCCATCCCTATTTTCATGGTAAAAATTGGGGTATGTTTACTAGATGGACTACACAGACTTCTGCAGAAATGAGCTCTGGGGAAGAGTCACCTTCTGGCCTCACCAGAGTGGATGGAAAAATGTCCCCTCTGAGTGAACAGTGCTTGCTACAGTTGATTTAAACCCAGAGACATGCAGATGCCTAAATCTTTGTAATTATGGGAAGCCCAAACATTGCTGATTGCACACAGATTAAAAGAGGCTACAGACTACAGAATACAGGTAGAGAGCATCACTAAAATATTCCCTTGCAGTTTTTCTGTGCACCAGGTGCTGTTCAGATCTGCTAATCTTTATGGGAACAGGGTCAAATTTGCTGATGCACCATGTTTTTCCAGCCCTTTCACTAATAGCACAACAAGGTTGTGTCAAGACACACCACAAGCTCATCCCGCTTTCTTGGACACTCTTATGAACCGCCTTGGATAAAGCTATCTAGGAAACAGAGCAGAATCAAGCTGTCATGGGGCTGTGCATCCCACAGGACACCAGCTCTGCAGCACACGAGACACCTTTTGCCCATGAAGCCTGACTTGTTACCTAGCTTTGCTGATGAAGAAAGCTGATCTCAGGTGCACTTGCCTGTGGACATGGTTTGCAGGACAGCTGAAGAATTCATAATTTGAGTCCTGCATGTGGTGTTTGCTCAGAGACAAGCACAGTCTCTAGGCTGCAAAATGCCCTAGATTTGCTTTCATCTGAAGGTTTGATTCCCCAGATAAAACTGACTAAAACCCATCTGCTACAGTAAAGGACAGCAATCAAATCAGCTGAAATGCCTGTTTCTATGCTGCAGGACAAACCCTCATGAAGCACAACTCCTCCTGGCATTTAGAGGTTGAAAACCTGAAGGTTGGGGTCTGTACACAGGTCCAAAGAGGTCTGAGCTATCATTAAACAACAGAAATACATGACACCAATCCAACAGTGCTGTCCCAGCGGAGAAGTTCTTGCAGCAATGTTGATGCTCACAGCTAAATATCTAACCAGAGTCATGCTTGGCACCACTGACCCAGGGAAGATGACTGAATAGCTAACTAGTGAATGAACACAGCTAACAGACCGTGACATGACCTATATGTCTCCCATCCCATGGTTGAGTATTAACCAGGAAACCATCTACATTCATTGATTTTATTAAAAATTTGGGTTTTGGAGTTGATGGTAAAGCAAAGCGGGGGAAAAGAGCAGCTGTTTTAAATAAATAGCAAGACTATCTAATGAAAATGCAATGGTGTTTCTTGGAACCACACTGTGAACAGTCTGGCTCTGTGCAACCTTTGTGCCTTTTGTATTTTAAAAATAATTTCTATGTTGAGATACAGCAGAAAAACTAAAAAGCCTTCCAGGGTCCTCTTTCCTATAAGCTTCCAGCTCACAGAATGAAGAGAATAAAAGGCGGATTGTCTGGAGCAAATTCAAAATATCTTAGACACAGAGCGGAGCTGGAGAGCACTGGCAGGGATGGAAGACATTACGGCAGATTTTCCTTTCCTTTGTCTTGCCACTGGATTTCCAGATAATTCACCAAACCCAGCTCCCATCCTTGGGCTGGCTGGCTGAATGGAGTGGCAGGGGGCAGAAGGGGCTGTGCAGCTCCATGCATGCATAACAGATATACTACCTGCTGCCACAGGGCAGCAGGCACAAATCATTGCTATTCATCTGCTCTTCTGTTACCGTTCTTTAAATAGCCCTGAAAACCACAACGGAGAGTGGCCCAAATTTACAATCCCCTTTATTTCCTTTCAGAGATTTATCTCCACCCAACAATGAGCTGGTTCTGTGGAACATGGTAAAACCACCACCCAGCAAAGCCAGACTCTGGGCTGGGCTTATGGCTTGATTTAGCAGTATCAGATTCAGTGTCCTCACATGCAAAATATGTGTAAGTTAATACTCCCATGAAGAGTAAATTTAGAGCCCAGTTAAATCTACATCCCAGTAGTTTTAGCTAGATCTTTTTTTTTCAGCTATTCAGGCTCACCTATTTCTAAAGATATCTCCATAAAAAATGGTATGGTATTTTCTCCATCTGCCAACCCATACAGCACGGGCTTTCAACATGCAGACTTGAGGCATTAGTCAGCAAGAAGCAGTTTGACAGGGCTCCTGGCCACAGCAGAGCACCAAAACAGCCATTTATTCCAAGGAAAAGCACTTCACACTTGCACCTCAACACTTTACAAGCCCAAGTAAATACCAAGCAGGACACAGTTTATGATGATCCAAACTTTAAGACTGAATTAGACAGAAAAACTACTCCATAAAGCCCTTTTGTGAGAACGCATTTAAATGCCTGAACACGAGTGGGCTGCATTAGCTTTTCTTAAGAGCCCATCTGCTCTCAGCTGAGAAGTTCAGATCACACTTGTCTAGTTTGTCTAAACTTGTCAGATTGTCTAAATTTGTGGCCTGAAATGTTTTTGCTCACACAGTCTTTATTGAGAGCCATGCAGCTGGACACTGCATGACACGGGGCAGCTCTGAGGAGGTGCTGATCTGCTCAGTTGCTGCTGTTTGCACATCACTCTGCTCATAGCCAAGGGTAAGTGCAGGTTTGCTGCAGCCCAGATTTTTGGAATTTCAAGAAAATGTCAAAGTTATTGCTGATCTTTCAGCAGTGAGCAGATCCCAAGCTCACCAACAGAGAAGTAGAGGGCACAAGGTCTCAAGTCACAAGGATTCTGCAGATACTACTTACACTTCAGCCGATGTCTCAAAAAGGGGATTTTACACAAAAACATTAGACATTCCAATTACATGTCTAATGCACATTCTCAGCCACAAAACCAAATCTGCAACTGCACTTTTCCCTAAGAAAGGAAGGCAAATTGATACATGATGCTCATTGTCCTGAAGGAAATCAGTCAAGTGTCATTGAACAATCGAGTTTTCAGACACATCAACAAAAGATAAATTACCAAAGAGTTCCACAGCCTGTATGGAAAACTATATTTAAAACAGCATCCAGAATTTTTGTTGAAGTACATTTTAGCGACTATGATTTAAAACTTTGGCTCTTTCTAAAGGAAACATTATTATTATTAATGTTGATCTTAAGAGCCAGAAAAGCAAAATTTTAAGCTATACCATGTAGAATAACATCACACTATTTTTACAAGACACAGATGGAGAATACTTTTGTTCAGACAAAAATGGTAAGAACCAGTTAGCATTTTTATTCAAAAGCTTCAATATCTCAATAAAAGAAAAATCCTCTCAACTATTTTTCTACAGATACGAACAACTAAAAATTAAACACTTATCCTAGAAACCACAATGCTAGCTGGAAATTAACATTGCACATGGAAATTGAAAGTTTCTATGAATTACTGCCAAAAATGTTCCATACAGAAAATGTCAACCAATTCTATATTTTACTCTGAAGCTGTCAAGATGAAAAGCCAGCTGACAAGTTTATGTTACACAGAATTACTAATTACTCACATCACATAGGCAATTTCTAACAAAAGCTTAGAGAAGCTTTGCGAAAGTTTTGCTCAAAAGTTCACTCAAGGGCATTAATTTAAAAAGATAAGCACTCCAGAAGGAATACCTGCTTTAAACACTGTTATGCCAAGCAATTGACTTTAATCATGTTATCTGGGCTGGAGATGGCCCAGGTACCACCAGGCTTAAAACACATCAAGATGCTTTGGGCTTCCACCACTGCAGTCAGAGCTTTGCCCCACACAACTGGCATTAGGGTAGGATGATTTTGACTGATATCCTCAGCCTGAGCCCAAGCAAATAGAGCCACGAGGCACAAACCACCACGTATTACCTTTCCAGGCTCACATTCTGTCCCATCAGCCCAAGGTGTGTGTTGGGTTCGACATCCCTTGTGAGCACCATCAACGTTGATACACCAAAGTCGCCGACACTGCATCTGCTTAAATGATTGCAGAGATCAAAACATTAAATATGTGCCACGTCCCTTACCAGACAGATGATCCTTTATGAAATTATCCCCCCAGGATTTATCACTAACTCACAAGCCTGAAAGTAAGTTGATGGATTCTGAGTCTGCCATTCATCCAACCCCAGGAGACCTTATTTTGCTCTGGCAAAACCAGGAAAAATAAGGTGTGAAATTTCACTTACCATATAGGGGCACACTTGGGATCCGGGTCCAAAAATTAACTCACATTGTTTGTTGACGTCATAAATCAGCCCTGGGAGCTGCTGAGGCAATGTGTAAGTTCTTGATGAAGGTTCATCAAGCAAACACTCCCCATAACCAGTGCTACAACACAAACCAGAATAATGGTGTTGAACAGGAGGCGGTGAGATCAGAACCCACTTGTGCTTGCCTGAATTAGCCTTAGGGCAGTTGCACGCCACGTTTGCCATATTTAACAAGCACTACAACAGCTATTTCAACCTCAAGCGCAGGAGGGTGTGTTACCCATCCACCACCACCCCTGTGCTGTGACAGCAACCTTCCACCACAGCACAGTCAGCTATCCTAGCAAAAGCATTTCTGAGTGTGCATTTAGTTGCTGAGCAAGCACTGGTACATTTTTACACAGAATTCAGAAAGAAAAATCACTGATTAGCAGAACTGCCCAGCGGACTGAGCTCCTGGATTTGCCAGAGCACCATCATGGCTCTCATTCTGCTCCACATCACAACACACGAGAAGGAATCACAGCAAAATGGGCAGATCACTATGCATCAAACTGACCCGTGGGCTCCTGGAACGGTGTTCCCACCATGGATTAGTGCCAGGGCTTTATCTTGACCTGTGGAGCAGAAAGGCAGATTCAATCTGCCTTCTAAAACACAGCTCCGTATCTGGGCCACAGGGCTTGGAAAAGTCACTCTTCAGGTTTGAGGAGAACACACATTCCTTAAAAGCAATATCCATGGGGGAAGACTTATTCTTCCCCATCGAGAGGCTGGTCCTTGCCAGCTTATCATGAGGCTGAACTGGCAGGGACTGGATGCCAGGGGTGCATTCCTGCTCTATGTAAAGGATGCGTGCACACACAAATCCCTCTGATTTCCTCCAAACGCTGCACACTAGGACTCCAAATTAACTGAAGAACTCCATGGGACACACGGACATGTGAAAACAGCCCAACACATGCATATGCAAGGCCTTACTCCAGAAATTCAGTGATGTATTTCCTACTGCATTTTGACCACATCCAAGGATTGGTGTAGAAGTTCAGTGTTGGTGCCATGACATGCTGTTGATTTTTACCTCCATCTTCCTTGCACTTGTGATTATCATCATGTGGCATGTTAAATCTAAGAGAAAAAGAGCAGCGAAAAGTAGAGTCAGTTAAGATGCAAAAATCAAGTATTTAGCATAGCAAGGGCAACAGTGTGAACTAAATGCAAGCAAACCCAAGAATTTTTCCTAAAGATGCTGCTGACAGATATCACAGAATAAAAGTATTAATACACACATATTCATAACAAATTCAGAAGTGTTAATGAACAGGGTTCCTAGCATTCATCTGCAAAAAGCTGTGCAGCACCCCGCTAAGCTCTCCACTCCGTGACTGCATATATTTAGACAGAGAAGTCCTCCAGGGAGCCTGGAGCAAGATGCAAATCCAGCTGCAGTTTCCTTTTCAGCTGACGGTTGCTATCCTGCAGACAGCCTGGAGTCTGACCCCACCTTCAAAAAAATAGCAAATACTCTGGAACTGACCACAGATCCAAGAATTGATCTGAGGGAATTCTGAAGGAGATGAATGACTTGAGCCCACTGACTGCAGACCCTCATGTGCACCAGGGATAGACTTGGCTCCCATACTTTATGTGGCAGGTTTACAAAATGCCAGCAAGCATTGGTATCAGCAGAAACCAACGTGAAGTTTGCAGCACATGACACCTTGAAGAATGTGGTAAATTCGCTAATGGAGACAGAGCGGCTTAAAGTGCTGCGCTGTTTGAAGTGGGAAGGGGAAGTGACCTGGTGTGATCCTGTGTTCCAAGGCTGGGGAGTTTGTATTCCATTAAGATTACCTCCAACAAACCATCTTTTCACTCTGCTCTCTGAAAAAAAAGAGCACAGAGGTGTTTCCTGCTCGGAAGCACTGCTAACCCCCCCAGTAGCTCTGGGGCAGCATTAGCGAAGGAATTAGCCACAGGTTAGGTGTGGGGAACACCAAAACTTCGGGGACTTTCTGTCAGGAAGTCTCATTTAAACAAATACTACTGTGGTTAAAAATAGACTGTCTCAGCCAGCTCCCCATGAAGAAAAACAGTTTAGAACAATGAGAGATCTGTTCCCAAGTACTCATCCATCCCACACCTACAGACCTCCACTGCGAAGCAGGCGCGCAGTGATTTGTGACTGAATCAGCTGCCTAAGGTTGTAACCAGGGTAAAGGACAGAGTGACCTAAGATGGTTTTTCTCATAACTGCTTAGTAGTGAGAAAAAAACCTCAGTAGTGAGAAAAAGCAAAAATCACTGGAAAGAAATTTCTGCTGGAGGAGGTGCATCTTGAATAGCAGCATCTCTTCTGGGGATGTCCAGCAGCACAAGATTTTCTATGGTGAAACAGTTCAAGAGGTGCATCAAGCTCACTTATACACCTCATTACCTCCCAGCTGCCCTGGGTAAGTTCCTCCTTGACACACAGCTGCTGCACTGCCTTCACCAGCACCACACAGAGCTGTGGGACAAGCTGTGGCAGGCTGAGCACCTGCTCTCAGAGGAGACTTCAGTCCCAAAAGATAGCTGAGATGTCCCAGCATCCCTTGCCCTGGTCCTCCCCAAGGCACTCAGCACCTCCCACCTCTGCCCAAAATCCTGGCTAGCTCCAATGGCTTGGTCAAGATGTCATGGCTTAGGTGCTGCTTGTGGTACTCTGTCATTCACCCTCCCCAAAACACGGCTCTGCTGGTTTTGCTGCTCTCAGGTAGGCTCCAGAGCACCCCACAGTTTCATCTACCTCAGTGGTGCATCTTCTAGCCAAGTATATTGATCTGTCCTCAAATAATTAGGCTCAGCAGTACCAATTCCCAGCCTAGCTGGCAAGCCCTAGTTAGCATAAATCTTGGGCTATTTAAATGTAAATGTATTTACATAAAACATACACATGGCCAAGTTCATGTGCTATTGTGAAAGCAGTGCTCAGTCCGTTATCTTCACTAATTGAACAGCTCCTGTACGGGTCACAGACTGTGCCCAGCTCTGCCAGACCTAGGAGAGAACAGAGAGGTTTATGATAAAGAAATGTCACTCACACTTCAGCACAGGCAACTAACATTATCACTACAAAAAAAGTTATTAAAAGACAAAGAAAAGGTTTTCCTTACCCAGAGTATCACATTTGTCGTGCGCTCTACAAATATCCTGTCTGAAAGCAGAACAGACCTGACACATTAATTCTCAGTGCAGCAGTGAGTTAAGGTACAAGCACAGTAACAATAGCAGAAACAATTCTTGGTCCTCCAATGGACCTTCTCATGCTGGTTTGCCACATCATCCAGAGTCCAAACTAACTCCCCACTATAGTCAGAGTTTTTCATCTTATGCTAAACCCATGGGCAGACCTTAGACAGTCCTGAACCTCTCAAAATCATCTCTTGTTATGGTGGACACATGCTCCCACAACTGCAAATATCATTACATCCACATCAAAACCTGAACGTTTCCCACATATTACATGCTCACGGCCCCTGACACACAACTGGCTACAGTTTTCATGAGAATATTCACCACACCTGGTAACAAGCACGGCTGTATCATGCCGAAGGTGACTTCCCTCTGGGTGGTTTTGGGATTGCTGCCATTGGCAGAAGTTTTTTAATGTTGTCTGGGCATTGTAAGATATTGCAGGGCCATCCTGATAAGCAACACACAGAAAGCAGGTATTTTAATTATTCGTGACAATGCTCACTACAAATGCCATTGTCAAGCAGAAGGTGAAGAAAATAATTTCCATTACCTGCTCATTATGTATCACGACCAATTTCACAATAACAATATTAATTAAATTTCCAATGCTTGGGTCTTTGTAGATAGAAGCCACCTGTTTCAAAAAGCAATATTTGGAATTATTGTTAACATTCAAGGAAACAAACAATTAAGACAACATATACATTTTCCATTTTGCAACTGTTTTTCTCCTGGGCTGCTCTTCTGCCCTGCTCAGTGCTCTGATGCTACTTGGAGAGACCTCCTGGCAGAAGCACAATTTTAGAATGAAAAAAACCTGCTGGTATCACAGAAACCCAACATTTCCTTTTGCTTTAGCATGCATTTCACCAAATTAAAGGATCATTCTGCTCTGAGACACAAAGACCACCAACCAAGACTGTCAAAAGCATCTTATTCTTGCAAGTGCCTGATTTTGACATGGACAGTTTCAGGACACATATTCATATCCTCAAACAGGATGAACATCCCTCCAGAGACACAAATATGCTGGATACTCCCTTCCAGCCACTCTGCATCTACAGAACTGCCTGCCTGCAGTCAGTGGAGACTGCACTACTGGATCCTAGTACCTGCAGCTACTAAGGTGCTTGTCCTCAGCCTGGAAAGCCAACTTGAGAACTATGCTAAGGATCAAGGTGACCACAGGCTCCTTCTCCTTGCAACAGCAAGGGAAGTCAGGCAACTGCATAATCTACCAGCATCAGTCCCCTGGAAGGCACAGTGCCCAAAGTACCTTTTTAATTCAGCTGTTATTTCATGTGGGCTTAAATAAAAAGAAGAGTACAGCATGTGGACTAAACAACCAGTGATATTGCTCATGGTGTCTGATGTTCAGAAAGCTGGAAGAGAAAGGTGTGAGTAGGATCAGGAAGCGTGATGGATCTGGGAAAGAAGACTCCAACCAGCGTTTTCCAGCCAAGTTTTACCATTTTAATGTAACCCCAGCATTATCTCCATGCCTAGGGAAGGCAAACTGATGGCGTTGCATATGAACGCAGCAGAGAGAGGCTCTGTGACCACTAGAAAATGATTTGTGGGTGAATCTACCGGCCCTGGTTGAACACTCACTATTGACATCAGGGTTAAGACATAGTGCTGTAGGTTGGCTCCGTGGTAGGCGACCATCCTGCTGTCAGCCACCACCATCACCTCCACAAAACGTGGGTAGGACAAGAACCGCTTCGTTCGCTTGTGGCTCTTCTTTTCACCGATGGTCCCCGTCTTGTTGCTGTCCTCAGAAAAAGAATTCACTTCCAGGCTGTGTTTCAACATCTCCACATCAGATAATATGCTGCTCTCTGCCCACTGCCTTCTCCAGTGTTTCCGCTTGTTCTTTTTGTGACTGTGGTCATGATCTATGGTTAAAAGGCAGAAGAAAACCATATAGTACATTATGGAGTGAATACAATTAGTACCACATGTATGTTAAGTCAAAATACCTATTACCTCAACAAAGTTGTCAGGCTTGCTCCAAACAAGCAGTGAACTGAAACAGAATAACTGTGGAAGCCCACCATGTAACCCAACATCCAAGGCTTCATTTTTAAAGCCATCTTGGGGAAGCCAGTAGCACTCAGAGGTGGACATTCCCTGCAGCAGAGCCAGCTCCTGGCCTGTACAGGAGCGATGGAGCCCTGCAATGGTAATTAGCCACTGCAGCAGCAGCGTGAGGATTCTGGGCACGTCCAAGGTGGCCAGGAAACCACAGGAAACAAAGGTCCAAATCCTGTATTTCTAACTCAGGCATGAAGGACGGCAGGATTTGGCCTTCACAGCAAAGCAATTATATATGATTTATTTCTGTCTCTAACAATAACACGGCTGGGCTTCAGTTCCCCCCCTCCCTTTATTATTCTATGCTACAGGAATGGTAAAGGTCATCTAATAGCACAGCTGCCACTGGCGAAAGAATAGAATTCAGGAAGTTTCACATATACTGCTTTTGATATTCAATTAGGCCAGACATAAAAGCAGCCTGAAAATATACTCCATGCTGATAAAAAGACGACAAAGTGAAGAGGGAGAACAGGCATATAAAACATATGGAACGTGTACAATTAAGATTTACCATCTGATTACTATGTAATTATAGCATTATTTAAATGTAAGAGCAAAATCAGGCTTATTTGATGCCACTTAATTTTTAATCAGTTCATCATAGGAAGTAGCTAATTGAATGTGATTCATCCACGAAAGACTGTTCACTTCTGCATTTAATATAAAGCCAGATCTGAAATACTCATCTACGACTCCAGGCTACAATCCTCATGCTCTTTGTAGCTTTAGTTTAATTTCGTCATGGTGGTGAAAAATATCACATTTCCTTATCTGACCCATTGAGTAGGTTAGAGGAAGCATAATATTAGGGAACAAAGGAATATTCAATGCTCAAACAAGATTGAAATGATAGGAAACTTCTTAGTTATTTTTCCTGTGTAGTTTCCTTTCAGGAATATTTGCAATGATTTCCAAAAAAAGAAACACGTTCTGCAGTATCACGGCAGGCAAAGGGGATCAGCTAGCTTCTACCTATCTGAAAAATACTATCCTTTCGCCCTAGGTGTAAATAGGCAATAGAGCAGTTAAGAATTAAATCCTGTCTACTCTGCACTACCTAAGTCCTATAAATTCCCCTTTCTTGATACAGTCCGGACCACCTTAATACAGCAGAGAGACCGCAGTTATTTGAGTAAGAATTTGAGAAAGCCAATGGCATTTGTGGTTATAATTGGATTGCCCTAGTTCCTCTGCTCTAATCAATGCCCTTGTGTTGGCAAGGTTGTGCTCTCATGCTGGCACCGCTTCGTGGGCAACCACGACATTATCCCGACTCATTCAGTGCCAGTCAGCCTGGGGAGCCAACTATGCATACAAATAACTTAAAGGTGAGGGGAGGACCAGACTGAGGAGAAAGTTCTAACCTCAGCCCTCCAGCCATCTCCTCTCCTTTCTGCAGCCTCATCCCACCACTCTTTTAAATAACTAACTTGCAAAAGGGGCAGGCGCTCAAGGAAAAATGTGTTAAGGATGGGGAGATGCTCAACAGGGCTCGAGCATGGCTGAAGACAAGGCTGTGGAGCAAAGGCAGAGCTCTGAAGAGCCCCACGTGGGACCATGAGGCTCAGGTGCCTTCTCCTCCAACCATCCAGGCAGAGGGAAATTAGATGGCAAAAAAAGAGGGAATTGCAAAGACACCTATCTTTGAAGACACCTATCACACAGAAGGTGTACAAAAGAAATTAATTGATATTCACTGGGCTTGCACTGAAATCCTGCAGTTGGTGTCACACACCAAAAAAACCCCCACAAACCCACCCAAAACCCAGAGAGTACCACATGAAATTCCATGTCTTGTTCTGAGAGCCCTGACCTGCCCCTGATCATGCAGGGAAATCAGAGCCCAACACAGCCAGGTACACCCAGCACAGAAGAAAGATGACTCTTCTTTTTGTGCAGAGATCTGGCACAGTGTCACAGAATCACAGAATCATTTAGGTTGGAAAAGATACTTAATATCATCAAGCCCAATCATTAACCTAATGCTGCCAAGTGTTGGTACAGTATCAGTGTTCTTTCCCCAGCCAGCACACAAATGAAGTCAGACACATCATCCTTTCAAAAACAACTGAATTATTTCCACTCACAAAGTCACTCCAACACTTGCAGTGTGCTATTTGGACAGGTCACGCACTGGGAGTTTGTCAGCCTGGTTACTGGAAAACCAGGCACCAGTGATGGGGATGCACGGCATGGAAAGCCACTCCTGGACTTTGGTAGTAATGAACTGTTATCTTCACCCATCTTTCTTGCATGTAGATAGTGTGCACTCACCTGTAAAAAATTAAATGCTAATAGCTGTGCACTGCTCTCAACCGATCCATAAAATCCTGACCACGTTAATGGGAGCTGCACACAGGCACTGCCAGGAACTCTGTGTGCCTGATTCTGCTGATATCCTGCTCCATTACAATGGCCACAACAGCAGTGCTCTCAATGAATGGTGCAACGTGCTGCCCTTCCATCAGGCAGAAGGGAAATCTCTCACATTACACAAAACTGTGATTTTGCAGCACCAGCTTCCTACTGCCACACATAACACCAGAAAAGGGTGTGATATTTCCCCACCTTATTTTCCCTTTTTTTTCTCTATTGTGTTAACATAGTAACAGAAATCAGGAAGAAAAATGGTTTGCTCGGCAAGCCCTCAATCTCTGCAATGACCTGAAGCACATCTACTTACGCATGACAGTAACTGGACAGGTTTAAGAAACAAATCTTTTTTTTTTTTT
>VZTG01010060.1:987765-1077957 GCA_013397845.1 Melanocharis versteri | reverse complement strand
CGCTGCCAGCGGGCCGGGGGACCGAGCACGGCGCTGCGGCGCCTCTCACCTCTGCGAGGAGCCGGGGGCAGCCGGGCCGGGATCGGGAGCAGGAGCGGGCCGGCCCAGGCGCGGATGGCTGCGCTGCTCCCGGCGCCCCTCATGGCGCCCCAGCCCTCCGCTTCCGCCCGCTCACTGCCGCTTCCGGCCGGCCCCGCGGGGCATGCTGGGTACTGTAGTCCGCGGCCGCATGGCGGGGCTCGGCCGGAGGCGGCGGCGCAGCGCCCCCGTGCGGATGGGAGGAGCCCAGCGCTCCGGCCGGCATGTCCGCCGTCAGCCGGTGCCGCTCCGCGGGAGCTGCTCCGCTCTGTGACACGCAGGAAAATGACCTTAAAGGTCATCCAGTTCCAAACCCCTGACATGCGCAGGGACACCTTCCACTAGACCAGGTTGCTCAAAGCCCCATCCAACCTGGCCTTGAGCACTTCCAGAGATGCTACATCCACAGCTTCTCTGGGCAACCTGTGCCAGGTTCACCAGGAAAGTAACTGGGCAGTGAAGGGATACGACGTTTGCATCTAATACCTCAGAGATACCTTCTTTGGGCAACCTGTGCCAATGACTGGCCCCCCTCACTGTAAAGAATTTCTTTCTAACATCTAATCTAAACCCGTCCTCTTTCAGTTTAAAACCATTACCCCATGTCCTGTCACTATTGGCTCGTTTAAAAAGTCTCTGTCTTTCATAAGCCCCCTCAAGGTGCTGGAAGGCCGCAGTGGAGTTTCCCTTGGAGCCTCCTCCTGGCTGAAGGTGCCCAACTTGCTCAGCCTTTGTAGGAGAGGTGGTCCAGCCCTTCGATCATCTTTGCGGCCTCCCCTGGACACAGCACTGCAGGTGGGGTCTCACCAGGGCAGAGCAGAGGGGCAGAATCCCTCCCCTCGCCCTGCTGGCCACACTGCTTTGGCTGTAGCTCAGGACACAGCTGGGTCTCTGGGCTGCGAGCACACGCTGCCAGTTTCTGTTCGGCTTTTCATACATCAGAGCCCCCAAGTCCTTCTCCTCAGAGCTGCTCTCCGTAAGTTCCTCTCCCAGTCTGTGCTCATATATGGGATTGCCCCCACCAGATGCAGCCCCTTGCCCTTGTTGAACTTCATGAGGTTCTCATGGGCCCACGGGTCAAGGGCTCCGGTGTTGCCGAGATACAGACATTAGAAACAAACCCCAACAGTAGCAACAAAGAGCTGTCACTAAGGGAGAAGAGCCGCAGATCCGCGCCCTCTCTGCAGGGGTGTTTTTGTTAAACGCTGCCAGTGTCACACGCTGGCCCAGGATGGCAAATGCTCCTTGAGCAGCTCACAGCCTTTTCCATCCTCAAAAGCTTCCCTGGCGGGGCGGAGAGGCTGAGTGCCCCAGGGTGCTGATTTTCTCCTTCAGACAAACAGCGAGATGACAAACTGGGTGTTTGGAAGCTGTGATTTCTGTCAGCCGGAACCAGCAGCTGAACTCGGTACGTTTCGCAGCACAGAGAGCCGCTCCGGGGATCAGGACTGCTGTCCCGGTTTGCCATAGGAGGGCAGCAGCCTACAGCCGGATGGGCTGTCGGCGGGACTGTGTTCTCATCAGCTCACCCTTCTGCTCTGGCTTATTCTCATTTTTACACGTTCAGTGGAGGACAGCCATTCCTATGCGCACTGCTGGCTATTCCACAGCTTTTGCACGCACACGAGTCACGCATCTCTATATTGTCAGTCCATATTTCGGGGTGAAGGTCTGCAGCAGGGATTACTTCGTGCTGCCATACTCCGCAAGGATGCTGTAGGGTAGAAGGCTCTCCTCTGAAACAGATGAAAATAGGGAGGGCGAGTGGATGTGGACCCCCAAGAGAAAAGTGTTGAAACCAACGACATGGTTGGAAAGATGGAAAATAACAAGACACGTCCTCTGCCTGGTGTTGGGACCATCCCTCATCCCTGCCCAAGCATCCGCCAGTGCACCTCCCTCCCAGCTCTGTTCTGCTTTACCTCATGGGGTAAGAGGGGAGTATTGCTGGGAAGCAATACTGGCTCTGATCCCTCTCTTACCGCACTGGTGAGACAAAGCCAAAATGCAAGATACAGCTTGGGAGGCAAAGGTGAGCGAGGTCCAACAGCCTGGAGTGGGACAGAAGACAGCTTATGTCTAGAAGATATTGCTGCTCTTATGTCTAGAAGATATTGCTGCTAATCATAGTTTTGTCTTCTAATTGTTTCAGCACTGGTTGGGATTGTATATATTTAGGAACATGAGACCTCCACAGTGTCTCTTTTCCCATTGCTGCTCAGGTCAGTGTGTTGTGCTCTGACTCTCTTCTGCATTACAAAGCTGGGCTATGCCACTGCTGGCAACTCAATGGGCTCTTGTGTTTCAGCATCATGCCAGCAAACATCTCTCAGGATTTCACTCTCATTTACCAAAGGTACCTTGCAGGCAGGAGGTTGCTACCCAGCAGCTCTCCAGAGTTGCTTAAGCTCTTTATGAGAGAAAACGGCTGGTGCATTCTATCCAGTTTTGAACTGACTGGAGCTTAGGAGCTTAACTGTGCTTCACAAATATATGGAGACAAAGAGCGGGGAGCAGGTTAATACTTCCCGTGCAGATCAACAACAACAGTACAATAGATTCTGTATTCCTCATACAAAAGAATTCACTGAGGCATGCATCCTGGAAAGCTTTCTTCCTCCTGAGGTACCTATCACAGTTTGCTTTCCATCTAGATAAGCACATTTGCAGCAAATTAGATTACCTTCCAAATAAACATGCAGGGTGGGGCACAGGAGCCTGGGGTAGGATAGGTCAGTGCTCTGCATGATTAATTTACTTACATCAGGCTCAGATAAATCTTACCAAATTGAATTTAGATGGAGTATGGGCTGTGGACAGACAGACTTTGAAGCTGTGGTTGGCATGATGTTGATTTTCGTCCTTGTCGGTGTCTTGAATAACACTGAGACCCCAGTGGGAAGGACTAATAGGAGAGTGATCACAGATGTATTTGATTAAGTCTTTTCTAAGTCAGTGAGGTGGCTGCAGTCGATGGAACCATGCTGACTTGTATCAGCAGAGGCTACTGCTTGTTCTTTGTAATCTTGTAGTACTGAGAAGCCCAAACCCTGCGTCAGCATCTCACTGTTGTGAAATCTCAGTATGTAGATTCTGCATGCAGACAAAGTCAATACAATTCTACTGTGGAAATCAGTTAGGGAAAAAAGACTTTGGTGCTGCGTTGGCTGATGCTCCTCTTGCCCATCTTTCTGAATTAGCCTCTCTCTGCCCTTCACAGAACTGCCATCTACCACCTGTGTGATGCTTCGGTGGTCAGGTGCACCCCTCAATCATGAGCCCACCTGCATATTGCATCTTTCCCTAGATGTCCTGATGTTTCATGGGCTCACCAAGCTATAGATAACTGACCCTGACATTCCCAGTCTAGGTCACTCCAGAAATCCAGATGGATTCTGCTCCCTTGTAATCTGATGGTGTTAGGGTACACTGTTCAGCGATATCTGACAAAGCCTTCTACTTCTGTGGATCACATGCCAGGCCATCAAATCAGCCTTCTTGGATGGGTGCTTTGTAGCAGTGGTCTTCCTTGCAGTCCACATATGTGGGCTTGTAGATTTGAGGTGGGCATATTGTTTTACTTCTTCATCTTCCCGATTGTGCAGGAGGAACCACAGGCTGGCATGGCATGCCCTGGATCCCCCTTTCCCTCTGGCAGGACAGAGCCGACTCTGTGGAGCATCTCTGGCAACTTTGTTCAGGGGGAGGAGGGGAAGTTCTCTGTCAAGCCCAGGAGCCATTGGAATGGTCACTCCACAGTTAGTGGTTCAGGGAGCCATTGGAGCAGTCATTCTGCAGTTAGTGGTTCGGGGTCTGTCCAGTGCCTCAGCCCCACGGTGTTGGCATACAAGACTGGTGAGTTATGTACACCTTCTGCACATGGACTGGGTGCAGTCCCACTGCCTCTACTTCCCTCAAGCATTGGATGCCTTTTACAGTGGTGGTTCACTTGCCCAGGCATTGTACCAGGTCAGACTTGAGGGGGTAACTGGCTTTCATTGTTAACAGGAACCATGTCCAAAGGCTTCCTTTTGTCAGTCCCAGTGTCTCTACTTAGGGATCCCAGCTGCCTGGCTTGCTGGCTAACTCCTGACAGCAGACCCCAGTATCCTGACATTGGAGCAACCAAGCAGCAGTCCGCTCACCTGGCTTGTGGCTGTAATTTTTCCACAGATCTTGCAGCTCCTTTAAAACTTGGTGTTTGTGGCCTGAGTGATTTCCCCCTCCTTGGTGATTTTGTCACTTCCTCATCCTGCCTCCTCTGATGGTTCTGGGCTGAGGCTCAGTAGGCAGAGGCCAAGCCCAAAAACACTGCCAGAACTCATTGGGTCTCACTGGATTAGGCAAGGCACCTTCCTTTAAGTGGTGTGCCAGTTCAACAGGTTTATGTGCCTGCTCAAGTGTAAAATCTCAGGCTATCGAAGGTGATAACTGCTCTAGGCCCCTTCCCAAATCCTCCCACAAACCCTGCCAGCGCTGACTGGCCACCTTGGTGCACGTTTCTTTATCACCGCACTGACAAGTTGTTTACTCTTGTGCCAGGACCAAGACAGGTTGCACAAGCCCAGCAGCAATCCAACGATGCTAGAGAGCATGATCAAACAGCACACATGATGATGTACAGGGAACTTGGGAGCCCATGCGGAAGAGCTGGACACGAGGATCCATCCCAGAGGAGCAGAGAGAGTTGTAATCCCTAATGCTTCCTGCAAGGGAGCTCACAGAGCACAAGAGGAGCCTCAGTGCCAGGGCCGTAGGCCAGCCCTGGCACACGGCCATTGCCTTTATCAAAAGGTGTCCAGGCACAGTGAAGTAAAGCAATAAGCACCACAGCAAACAGCAGAAGCAGCCTCAGATTTGTAATATATAGTAAAGAACACAAGCTGCATGACCAGCACAGGACCTGCCAGTTAACAACTCTAACTGCTGATAGAATGCTCAAATCAAACCTGTTATCTCGGGCCCCGTGCTGCACTTGGAACAGACTGTTGTGGGTTGGCCCTGGCTGACAGACGCTTACTCAGTTGCTTGCTCACTCCCCTCCCTCTTGGGACGGGGAGAAAACAGAACGAAGGTGAGGAGATTTGTGGTTTGAACAAGTGGTAGTTTAATGGGGAGAGCAAAAGCTGCATGCACAGGCAAAGCAGGGGAAAAAAAAGGAACTTATTACTACTTCCCAATAGTGGGCAACTGTTTTGCTACTTCTTGGCAAGGAGGACCTCAGCTTCAGTTGAGAAGACAAATGCCATAACCACAAACACAGCTTCACAGAATCACAGAACCACAGACTGTCTTGGGTAGGGAGGGACCTTAAAGATCATCTAGTTCCAACCCCCTGCCAAGGGCAGGGACACCTTCCACTAGAGCAGGTTGCTCAGAGCCCCATCCAGCCTGGCCTTGAACACTTCCAGGGATGAGGCAACCTGCTCCAGTGCCTCACCACCCTCACAGTGAAGAATTTCTTCTTAACATGCCCCGTTCTTCCTCCTTCCTCTGAGCTTTTACTGCTAAGCGTGATGTCATATGGTATGGAATATCCCTGTTGTCAGCTAGAATCAACTGTCCTGGCTGAGTGCCCTTTCAACCCTCTGCCAACTTGCTGGGTGAGGTGGGCAGAGGAGGAAAGAGAGAAAACCACAGATGCTTTGTAAGCTCTGTGCAGCAATCGCCAAAACGTTGTGTTACCAACACCGTTTCAGCCACAGCTCCAAAGCACAGCTCCACACAGGCTGTTAGAGGAAAAGGTAACTCCATCCCAGCCAGGCTCAGTACACTTGTCTAGCAAAGATCCTGAAGGACACGGATGTACTGGAGAAGCTGGCACAACTTCATAAACAAGTTCATAAAAGTCACTGTGATCTTATTTACGAGTTATTATGGAAATGGCTGACAGCTCCCAGGGAGACAGTTTTTCACATCTCCTGATGTTACTCAGAAATTCTGATGGAGTCCAAAATGCTTTGCCTTAGATTACACAGTGGGGTTTTAGTGTTTTGAGACCACACAGACATTGATGCATTGCCATGTAGGCATGAACAGCATCCGCTCAACCCCAGTGCTGTGTATCATGGGAACAGCTTGCAGACCATTGTTTTCACAGATCGTCTTGCTTGAATAGGTTATACAAGAACTAAGAGCTTTTCGCAAAATGGTCAAGTGTTTATGAGCCAGGAAACAGAGAAAATATATTTCTTTGCAGGTTAATGTAAATCCAGCTGGGATCTTAAAAAATTTAACAGATGAGCTTCAGAAAGGTACGCTGCTTTCTTCAAGACAAGTGGAGACATGGCAACATCTCCACTTAGAGCTCCCTCACACGCAGAGGGTACAGTCATCGTGGCTTGGCGAGGTTGTGTCAAGGGAGACATGTCACTGTAGCAGCTGCTCATTTCTAGATGCTCATTTCATCCATCTGCCCTGCAACCCATCGTGCTGTTAACTACATTTGCCTGTAAGGACATTTGTCTTCTCAGCAATTCTGTAATGGTTAGACACGCTACAGCCAACTGCTAAATGCCACAGACCGTCAGAAATGACTGCAGAGTCATATGGGCCGTTGCATAATGGAGTTAGTTGAGGTCATTTTTCTCCCCTGTTCCAGGTACCGCAGTTTACACTGAGCTCTGTCATCTCACACAAAACTTAATTAAACAGGAAGTGTCTAAACCGCCAGAGTAAGAGAGCCCACGCCTGACCTTCAGTCCCCAGGAGCCACTTTTGCTCAGTAGACAGCTGAGTGATGGAGTTTCTGAGTTTATGATACAAACACACACGTTCAGGTAAATTCGGTTTCTATTAGCATGGCTATAAATTAGGAGTGGGTTTACAGCAAAACTGTCAGACTCATTTGGCAGCAACGTCCAAAGTGCTTTATGCTAGTTGAAATTCAGTTGAAACCAAATGTCTGCTGATGTCATTCAAGTTCTGATCATTTTCCCCAACAGGAGATTTGTTGCTTCTGTTGGTACCATGCATGAGTAAAAGTTCTTTTGTTCCTGGCCACAAGCTCACAGAGCAGGTGAACAAAGGCTTTCTGCACTGGTGACCTCCAGCTTGGTTTGCTACAGGGATTGTAAATGGGGATGGATAAACAAATGCTACAGATTTGGGTTTTATTCTACTAAAGAAGCAGAAGTTCCTCACTCCAGTGTTATGCTGACTCCTCAGCAATCAATCCAGTTTAAGGCTATAATGCTCCTTTTCCATAGTTTTACTGACTTTAGGTAACAGATATGCAGAATATGGAATTAATTTCCCTGACAAGGTTGTTATGCTGTTTCTCACACTAAGGGCAATAGATTTGTTCCAACAAAGGATAAGATTTATAGGAGCAAGGTATGAGTCTTTTTAGTAACCAGGTTTAGGCTATTTCAGCTTCCCTGTCCAGGCCAAATGGAAGTTTGGGTATTAGAAATTCAAATGTACAGTTATCTGCCCTTCCTGGTTTGCAATCTCAACTCCTTCTAAAATGAAAAAAATACAGGTTTTGGAGTTGTGGAAGAGCTTGAAGCTATGAAGCACCTATTAACTGCTGTCTCAATTTACAGGATACATGAAGAAGTTATTCTGACAGAGGTGCACAACAAATTCCTATCAACACCACCTATGTATGGCCAAGGACACGAGGAACACATCCAACCATGAAGAAACGGCCTCTCAGCCACCAATTCAAGGTCAGAGCTGCATCAGAGTTTCAGACTCCCTTAAGGATACCTCTTCTCCCTTTCTCAAAAATGAAATGATTCTCAGTATCTACAGGTAATGGGCAAAACGGAACTCTCTTGTACCCCAATAGACAATTCTAATTAAGACTTATGTAAGATGGTCAAGGTGTTCATCATTGGAAATAATGGAGTTGAGGCTGGATGGGGCTTTGAGCAACCTGGTCTAATGAAAGGTGTCCCTGCCCATGGCAGGGGAGTTGGATTAGGTGATCTTTAAAGGTCTCTTTCAACTGATCATTTTATGGTTCAGTGCTAAGCTTCCTAGGTTTGATGTGGCAAGAGAATTACTGCTGAATAAATGTTTGGTAGATCATCAGTTCCAGTCTATGAGAGGGAATCTGATGCTCAAGATCAAAAATGAAAAAGATTATATAAGGGGATGCCAAAAGAAAACTGATTTGGGGCAGGCCTGAGGTGGAGTTCAGAGGTCTTTGCATAAAATCAGAACTTTGGGTATGGCTCTGTAAAATAGATGAGGCCTTTTGTCAGGAGTAGAATGGAAATGCTGCCTGCTTGTGCCATTCACAGAGAGAACAGCTGAGGAAACAAGGGCACAACACTGCTCAGAGGTCTGTAGTTGCTCTGTGGCAAAGATGAGAGTAGCACAGAGGCCTTCTGGGTCCTGTGCCAAAGTTTAGTCACTTCATGGTATAGTATCTTTTTCCTTACTACAGTTTAATCATTTGGGCTGAAGTATTCCAAGTTGGAAAATCTGTTCATGGCTGAATTTGAAAACTTAAGGCAGAATGGTTCAGATCTTTCTGAGCAGGCAGCTCTGGTACTCCCACATCTTGAAATAACATAGGAATTTTGGTAGGACATTTACTTGGGTCAAACCCTTTGCTTTCTCCTTTATCTCTATATTTTATGACAAGGAATTTAGAAAACTCTACAAGTTCATTACAGTTCTGCAAGTGGAGGGGTTAACCCATGCTTCTGTGAACCATGGAGATACAGACCTAAGCACTGAATGATCACAGGTCTTCAGGAAAATACCATGTGATCTTGTTGTTTGGAGCTGACTCATAACACATGCACAGCATGAGCAGGGTAACCTTAAATCTGGCATTATGGTACTTGCATATGCTTGGATTTGCAGATTTAATAGCCTGTATGTAATATATATTTATCTGTGTCTGTGTCTATATACACAATAGATGTGTTTAAGCTTTGCTATGGAAAAGCAGCCAACCTCTGCTTAAGCAGCAACTGGGAATTACACAGAATAGTGAAATAAAGATGCAGAAAGGATTGTTTTGATCTGAGATGTTATTTCTGTTCTGATTTCTCTTTCCTTTTCCTCCTTTGCCTTAATCAGAACTATTAACCCAAGATCATACATCAGAGCTAAAGCAAGCCCATGGGGAATTGCTGAAATGTTCAAAAGGAGTGCAAAGAAGCAATTTTGCTTTATTTTGCTATGATTGTAGATGTTCTGTGCCAGGTCTGGTCCCTCCTGTAGGCTCAGAAAAATTACTTAAACCATCCTAATTGATGAACACCGACTAACAGGCATAGGTAAACCGGCATTAGTGTGCCAACCTCTCCATGCATGAGATGAATTGTCCCTTGGAACAGACCCAGCCTAGAAATTGTGCTGCTCTGAGAGTTGTAATAAAATTGAGTTTCCGCATTCTAAAGTAACTGTTCATCTCAGTGCTGATATGTGGACATGGCTAACAGCAACAATCCTGGTTGTAATAGGATTAAATTAAGGAGTAATAGGATTAAGTTAAGGAATGGAAAATGAAGCTTCCATAATAAATTTCCTGATGATGAGACTCAACCTGACAAGTAAAGCTTATCACCTGACACTGAATCACTTAGGAAATATACAGTACAGAAATTTGATAAGAGAAGGGATTAAATCTAATGCCTCTTTTCCATCTCAGAGTTTTAATGATTTCTATCTTCTTTGCAGGCTCATGTAATTTAGCATGAAGAAAGCAATTAAAAAGAACAAAAATTTTTGCAAGTTTACTTTTATAATTCACCCCCCTGGAGAAAAGGTGGGCCTCTCCTGTTGTTGACTCCGAACAAAATGATCATGAGTTGAAAGAGAGGTTGGAGCAAAGCAGAGTCCAAATGTTCATGTGAATCACTCACATTTGCAAAGGAAGAGGTCCTAGACTCCTAAGTGTTTTGGGATATTCTATAAACCTGCTTTCAACCTAGGCAAATCCTTTTAACTTCTTTTAAATGCCTTTGGAATACCTTTAGTTATTTGCATGTTGCTTCCTTGAAAACCAGAAAAAGATGATGTGTATGAAAGATTCAGCTGAAAAAAAAAGTCTTTTAAAGACTTTAAAACTGGCTGTTCTCATATTCCTGAGAGATAGTGTTTTGTTACTATTTGCATTACAGAAGTTCCTATAGCTGACAAAATACTTACTCAGAAAAAGGTTAATCTGGGTCTAGGATTGTGAGTCCTAAATCACAATTGTACCCAGCTGGCAGTACATGGGATATTTCCCTCCTGTCTGCCAATTTTATCCATAGGGGAGCTAAAGACTAGGCTTGCAGACTTCCTTTTGTCCTCAGAAATGCCTGGAGAGCAAGATAAAATACAGGGTACATCCTCACTTACTCACCATACTGTCTGCTTTGCCTATGGATAGGTCAGCAGCCTGCATCCCACATAAAGCCTAGGGCACTTAGAGACACATAAATGATGAGCAAGGATGACCATGGGCCTTCTTGCATAAGTAGACCAGGCTAAACCTTTTATTTTTTTTCAGAATGTGCTCAAAATTGGTACCTGGCAGTGAATTTCATATTGAAGTAGTTTGGATTCAAGGAGAGCATGGGCTGAGACGATCAGTAAGGCACAGATAGGATGGTTATGTGGCTTGAACTGAAATCTCTTAAAACCTGTACCAGTATCTTAACCAGAGATCCTATTTCCCTTTTGAATAAGTGGGATATTATTCACCAAGGCCAAGAATCACTTTATTCAATGGCAGGTGTATGACTTGAAGCTACTACAGTTTTTATTAGCTTAAAGCTGTGATTTTTTGTTTCCTTGAAATTGGGTAGGTGATGCGAAGGATCATAGAATAAAAACAGCTATAGCTTCCTTCTTCTCAACTTTCTCTCTTTTTATTTGGAAGTAAAGGGCCTCTCCTTTTGTAGGCTGAAATTATCATCTGCCTTCTTCAGGAAGCCTTTTCACACTGGAGACTCTAGGACAGACGTGCGGACATTGTTGTTTCTAGGAATGCATTTGTGAGGCTGGACATGATGGCCACTGCCTTGTCCTTGGGCAGATCAGCCACACAGACAGGTCAGTTCTGACTGGCATCAACAGCAGCAAGGAGGCAGCTTTGGAAGACAGTGAGCAGTTCAAAAGGTTGTAGAGTCTGTTGTAGAGTCAAACATTTGTTCATCCCCTCCTGTGTTGGGCATAGATGATAGGTTTGAATAGGAGATGTAGCATGCGCAAAACCGGTTAAAAACTTCCATTTTCCCATGACTCTGTTTGAAAAAAATTCGGAAGTGTTTCCTAGCCAAGGAGTTCCTGGTACCTTCTGATCTCTAAGAGCAGTACGTCAGCAGAGTCCTGTCTGCTTGACAAACAGACCTAATGTTATTTGAATTTATATCAACCAAAGACCAATTATGAGTGTTCTGGCTTGGCAGATAGGAGGTCCAGGTAGGTAACTGGCTTGAATTGGAGAACTGTAAGCATTGCATCATAAAACAATTTCCTAAGTCACCAATAGCAAATAAATTTGAACAGCTTCTTTATGCTGCTGAGCAAATTCAGGAAGGTAACATGGCAAGGCAATGGAGTGAAAGAAAAATCAATTTTCATTTAATTCTGGTGGGGCTTAACTGGAGTGTGAAAATTTGGTGGTCAATTCTTGCTATAGAAGGAAACTGTTCTTGTTGTCCTGAGGCGCAGAATTGTGGAAACAGCTGATTTTTTGTATTCATGGCCTAAGTGAAAAATCACTAAAATTAATTTATTTGGGTTTGATCAAGAGCAAAAAGACAAACAACAACCTATCAGTAAAGCCAAACAGCTTTTTTTATCAATTGGAGCAGTTAAATATTTTTTTTTAACAGTTGAGAAAATACATTTAGGGATGGGCTAAGAAACTTTGTTTCTGTAAAAAAAAAGTTCCAAGTGTTCCACTAAAAAAAAAAAAAGGTGGAAACAGGATTTGGCACTTTTAGTTGCTGAGAACATCTGAATTCGTAATTTGTGACAAACTGTCTGATCAAAACATTTCATGCCACTCTGCTCAAGAAAGTCTGTAGTGGAGCTACAAGCTGCACAGGGACAGGTTTCTGTATGTCAGAGCAGGGACTGCTAAATAATCCTCCCACCTCACATGACAAAAAAGAAAATGTCCATGGGAGTGGAAGCAGCAGTACAAAGGAGACAGGCCTATAAAAGATGAACGAGCACTGACAACATGGTGCTTTCCTCGTGACGTGGGTAGTCATGAAGAGCAAGTCTGTCCCAGGGTTGTCAGGTTTTGTGTGTTTGCCTGTGTGTTTAATGTGAGCTGATGTGGATGGAGGGGCTCTCCTGGGTGTGGAGGGCTGTGGCTTGTGCTGTGCTGCACGTTCAGCTTGTGTGGTGCTGCATGAACCCCTGCCATGAGCTGGGTTACTGCAGTGGAGGGGTCTGCCAGTTCTCTGCCTGTGTGGTTGACAAGGGCTCTTCCTTCCAATGGGCAGGACTTTGTTGAATTTCAGGAGGTTCCTGTTGTTGTGTTCCTCCAGCCTGTCTAGGTCCCTCAGAACGGCATTATCCTGCTTCATTTTGATTTTGTCCCCAGTGTGGTGAAAAGAGAAGGCAGATGAAGAAATAGAGATGTTTCTGCTTCTCCCTTTTGTTCCTGGAGCTGCAAAGAGGGTTTTTTTTGGGGACAAAATCAAGAAGCATTTACTAAAAAAGTGTAATTCAGGTGAAAACTGATCAGTAAGCTCCACTTGAGTGAGTAAGCAACAATAAATCTATGGACAAGAAATAAAGGATGCAAAATTTTAAAAAGCTTTCATTAAATGTAAGCCAATGTTAGCCTTCTCTGAAAAATACGTAACTTGGGATACTTTGTTGAAAAAACATAATCTAAGTATCATGGACATTTGGACCTAAGTCTGTTTCCTCTGGTCAGAATGAGAGCAATGCTGTGCAGTGCCCAGGAGTGATGAGATCGATGTTTCTGTTGTACTTTGATACAGAATTACATTGAGCTGGTCAACCAAATAAAGGCAGGGAGTTCTGACTTCAAAAGCCGTAAGTCTAGCTAATTTTAACAGCCTAACACAAGCATGGAATTGCTCTTCTGTGAAGATATGCTGGTGCCTACTAATTATCTCATTCTTGGGATGTCTGAACTTGGGCAGTGGCTGCTCCAAACTGGCTGTGAAATGGGTGGTGTCTAGAACGAATGGAACTCAGTCACACTTGATGAGATGAATTATGGCATAACAGTTTTCAGCTCCTAAAATGGGAAACACTGGCATTTTGCAGTAGGGAACGTGTTGCATCTTTTTTCCAATGCCATCACTCTGCGACAAATGAGTGCCAATTTGGTAAGAATCAGTAATATCTGTTCACAAAGAGTTCCAGTCCAGATGTTACTGCATATGAGAAGAGAAAATACCACTCTCCTTGAACAGAAGATCTGTTACCACACAAGAGCTCTTCCCTATTCCCATGAGCTCAGACCTACTTTTATCAAGATAAATAACCAAATAAAAATTCTTAGAATTCAAAAGAAACAGGCAGGCTCAGGTACTTTGAATATTTGGCAGCTTACAACAGTTAGAATTATTTCTGAATAGAGCTGGACATAGTAAACCATACTTTTTATTGCAGAGTAATCTGCTCAGAAGACTTGAGCACAGGAGCAGCATGTCTGGCTCTGTATTGCCAGCATTGGTTATACATCAGAAAGGATAGCCAGGGTATCACATCCCAGCACAACAGCCTGGCTTCTGCTGCATGGTTGTGCTCCTTGCATCCCTGCACTCCCTCCAAAGGTGTAGCTTCTTTGGAGCTACTGGGTGCTGTGATTTATAGGCATTTTCAGCCTTCAGTAAATTAACTGGGTGCTCGTCTGGTCCATAATTGTAGGATTACAAAAAAGAAATTTATACCATTTTCATGGTGTGCTCTCAGAACGAAGGTGAAGACTGAGTCTGGAGACTCCCTTTGCCTCCTTTGAGCCTGTGGAGACAAAGTTACAACACACTCCTACTTTCTGCTCATTGAATATAGGTTCAGCTTGTGGCCATCAGCACGACTGGATAACGCAGAGTGAAGCACAGCTTAGGCCCATGTACTGATTGCATCAAGGGCTTTCAAGGAGCTATTCTTTAGATCAGCTGATTTCCTCATTAGCTCACCCAGTGGTTTTCAGCAGGAGCAGCTCAGCAGCCTGTGTAACCATTGACAGGAATGCTTCTTCCTCCTTGCAGGGAAGAATGTAAAATGATGTGTTATCATTCAATATAGAAACTAGATTTCTCCCCCTCCACATTATGAAGCTGTAAGTGTGACGTGATTTAAGTCAGCCTTAGGAATGCTGATTAAATGCAAATAAAGAAGAGAAAGATATATTCCATGCAACCCCTACTTGCAGATGTTGCTAATACAGTTTATGTGGGGAATTTCAATGAGAGTAACTATGGTTCATCTACCATCCATAACTTTTAATTGTGGTAGTAACTATTCCCTTGCAAATGTGTATACTGCTCATAAACTGAAAGCATCTATGCTAAAGACCACTAAATTGATGAGTTGATATAAACACACAAGAGATTTAAATTATAGTTGCTGCATAATTGAAATACCTATACACATACCGAGCTAGACATAATGGCAGATAGGGAATTTATTTGTGAATAACCTTTGTATTACTCTTCAAGTTATTTCTTGACTCTTGGTAAAGTTTATAGATGTGAAACAAATTTGCTTCATTAGATGGTAGCTATTGTATAGTTCAGTTTGAAATTGGGGTGGAGAAAGAGGCGGTGGAAAAAAAAAAGGATTAAAAAAAAAGTGCAGCAACAGCAACAATCAGAATCATTATGGTTGGAAAAGACCTCTGTGATAATTGAGTCCAACCATTAACCCAGCACTTCTGTGTTTACCACTAAACCATGTCCCCAAGTGCTACATCCAGATGCCTTTTGAACATTTGCAGGGATGGTGATGCCACTACTTTCCCTGAGCAGCCTGACTGCTCTTTCAATAAAGAATTTTTTCCTAATATCCAATCCTTCTTCCCTGGTGCAGCTGGTTTTTTTTTTTTTTGGAGAGAGCAGCACCCCCCTCCAGCCAGGCCTATGGGGCTGAAGCCTACCCAGTGCACAAGAAGGGTGAAGTGCTTGAAGCAGACATTTTGTGGACATGCTATAGTGACAGAAAGAACCCAGCATTCCTCCCCTTCCACAGAATCCAACCCTACTGCCTTCTAGACCTTCTCTAAGCAGCCATGCCCTCCCAGGCCTCTGGCAACTCCCCTTCCTCCATGCTCCCTCCCTCCTTCCCTCACAAGTGCATGCATGCCCACTTGGCAGGGCTCCAAGGTCATCCTTCAATGGGCAAGATTTGGGGTTTGTGATCTTTTTTTAGAAAAATTTAAGGTTCTTATGTGCTCTCTTTCTAAGCTTTTAAGAATAATGTTTTTATCACTGAGCCATACATTTTCCATGTAAGTTTGTAGATTACAGGCAATAGTTGCATACTGTGTTGTATGGTGTAGTCTGTTCTCTGACTTTTGTATTGCAGTAGCTATTAGTACACTTACATTCATCCTTTTTTACAATCCATAGCACCAGTCACAAGAGCAAGTAGTTGTAAGATTTACTGTCTGTGAGCACATCTTAATCTAAAATACCCTTGTGATTTATTACAGAGACATTTTAAACCTTAATGTTTTAATGTCTACAGTGATGCTGTTTTAATGCTAATGGCCCTATTATTCAATTAAGAAAAATAAATGTTTTCTCATTCTGCCCTTATGTTCAAGGTCTTACATTTATTTCTGTTCTGCTGAAGTTTTGTGTGTGTGATGTATCCCCCCATAATCAATAGTGGGAAAAGAACAAGTCTTGTTATAGAAGAGATAGGGATGATTGTTTTTAGCATAGGTGAAGGGTTAATGAGAGTGTTGGAGGTCTGTGTTCAGGTCAGCTAAAGGGATTCCAAAAACATACGTCACAAGAGAATGGTTTTCACAGCCTAATCAAGGCAGACATTCTGGAATCTCTCACCCAATGCAGTAACACGAGGCTGCTATATAGAATGTGATACACCGATAGGTCTCTCTTTCCTCCTGTGTTTTAAGTACTTACACCTGTACTTTGTGAGTAGGCTGTTGGCCCGTTAGGCACTCTGTGAGAGCATGTGCTGATCTGATCAGGCCTCTCAGGGGCCTCTGTGCTCCTTTGCTTAATTTTTGTGTCTGGCTTGAGTAGAAACAGGTGCCAATGTACTGAGAGGGGGAATATGCAGAATTCTGTGCAGCTGGGGAACATCACAATCCAAACAGACCAGGTGAGCTGCATCTCTCCAATATAGCCATAACAAGAACTGCCCTGTTGGGAATGGTTAGATGATTTTTGGGAAAGTCAGTACTAAGGCTAGTTGTAAGCTGTTTCTCACTTTAGCTTTACAGAATGGATAGTCATTTTGCAATATTGCTCACTACAGAAGCATTGGCATTTGCATTTATGAAAGGCAACTAGAATGTCTCTTTGCTTGGAAGACATCTAAATGCCTCTAGTTAATACTCAGGAACTTAACTCTGAAGGGTGAACCAGGGAGCAAGAGCAAGTTTACTGTCCAATAATTGATGGAAAAAGGTATGGTTTGGTCTTCTCTGAACATTTGGAGGGTTGTCAAGAGCAATCCTGAGAAGGGAAAACATCCCTACTGTTGCACTGTGCTCCAGATGCCTGTAAAGACTGTGTGGTACACAAAGGGTATTTCTTGGGGTGGCTCTGGTGACAGGGAGCTCCCAAATCCAGCTCCTGAGGGTTGCCTGGTAGCACAGCATGCAGTCAGAGGATATGAGGATTGTTTTGACACATGTTTGCATGGACTGGAGTCAGTCAGATGTCCAGGATCCCACAGCATTTTGGTTTTTAGAGTCACTTATAGATTAAGGGAGTCTGGTATGATGGATGGGAATGGATGCTCCAAAACTATTCTTCAAACTAAAATATCTTCTCACTGCTGTGCACAGCCCATAAATCATCACAGTTTTCTCCAGCTATTAATTTCCTAAAGAGGTCCACTAACTTTTGGGGGGAAATGCTGCTAAAGGGATTTTCCACACCAGTAGCCAGGCCTTAGCTGGGTGCCTTCTAAATATGACGAATGTGTTGTCTCCTATGTGCTCCCTTTCTAAGACAAAATCCAAAGTGATTTCTCTTCTATGAAATGATCATGAAACTGCATGAGAACATCTCTTTGAACATGGCTAGCTAACTACAGTCAAAAGCAATCGCAGAGCTGTGCCAACATGTGAAGGTGGTGTCATTGCATTGCCCACAGCCTATGTGGTCTTTCCCTATGCAGAACACGGGAAGATGACCAGAGTTGCCCTGACTCTGGGGCCACACCAGAGCCCACACAGCATGAGCAGCCCTGCCAGGGCAGCCAAGTTGTCTGCACATCACAGAGGCGCTAACACCCCTCTTTGCCTGAGGTGAAAGCTAAAATAACTCCCACTTTTGGAGTAAGGGCACCTTTTCCATTTTGCAGCATGTGCAATGAAAGATCTTGTTGCTCCCATTAAAGGTTCTTGCTGACTCAAGCAGTCCTTTGCACCTACAAAGGTTAAGAGAGTAGTACTGGCTGCCAGATCTAATTGTAAGGGCAAGATGACATGTTTCACAGAATTACAGGATAAATCAGTGCAGATATCTAATTTTCACGGAGAATGAGAGCTGTAGGAGTTTACAACTTCACCTGTGAAAATTCTCTCCTTAGATGTTAGCTGAATGTATTTTTCAGGCATTTACAGTGTTTTAACTAAAATGCAAAATCGTTATTTGCACAACAGTTTATACAATAATTAAATTTGCAATTATTCATTTTAGTGCAGTTATGGATAGAGAAACCCTAAACCACACCCTTGCTGACTCGACTGATCTGCCTGCCTATATTGACGTATTTTAAATCGGTAAAGCAGCTCCTGAAATTTAATTCTGTTAATATCCATGGAAAATTCATATGCTGCAGGAGAATGCATTGCAATCTGTTTTAGCTTTTGTATCACAAAACTCTTTTTACTAGTGGATGCTTTGCAAGTCAATAAAACCCAACCAACTTGACTTCCCAATCCTCTGCTGAATATGCTGTCAGTTAGGAATAAGACCAAATCGATTTTACTTGCAAATTGGATAGATTTGATGTGGAGTCATTGATCAAGTACAGAGACTCCAAGACTTAGGCTTTTTAAAGACAGGAATTATATTTCAAATTTAATAATGCCTTTTAAACATGCAATCATCACTGCACTGTAAATAAACAAGCAAATATAGAGAGGTATTTCTCCCTTGAATTCTTGGTAAATAAAAGAGGGAAGAAGTGATTTTAAGAAATGCCCAGCACATATTCTGTGTTACACTCTGGGCAGCATGCAATGCAGCTGTTTATTTTCTGCTGCTTAATTTCTAAAGCATTTTTGCTCAGAAAGGACCATGTGTTTGCTGCAAGCACCTTATCTAGAAATCTGGCTTCCAGGTAACTGCTGGGTGCAAGCTTCTGTTTTATTCTGTGAGCTGGTGACTTAAGAAGCTGAGCTTAGTGAAAAACAACAGCACTTATCTGAACTGCGGACTCCAGGGGACACTTAACATCAAGGCTTTTCTTGCTGGCAGCACAAAAGGAGCTGCTTTAATGAGCTTTAAAGTCACATTAGAATGCCATAAAAATCAAAGTTCTCACAGAGTGTACTTAGCAAGNGTCTCAGAATCCACCTTATATTCAAGTAAAAATGCTTGGCTCCTTCCCCCTGGGTGGAGCCTCTTACAATGAGATTGAGATGACTCATAAGTCATGTGGTGAGTTCTTAATAGCCCATTAGCAGAGATAGTGAGCCCCCGGATAGCAGGAAATAACAATATTTTAACAGTTTAACAGCTGTTTCAACGGTTGTGAAGATAATAATAAAATAAACCTATTTTTAACCTAGGACACCGATGGTTAAGAAATTCCAAAATGCATTTCAGGTAAAAAATATTTTATTGTAAAGTTCCTCCACTAATTATTTTTCAGCTACTTGTCCCTGGCACTGTAATAATGCTGAGCAAGAAATTAATAGTGAATGATTTATCACTGGACTTTACTGGTTTTAGGTGCTGGTTGTTAACCATTTTGTCAGAGTTCATTCAGTATTTAAAATCCATAGATGAGTAATTCCAGAGTGATATTTGGTCTCTAATTAGTTGGCAAAGAGCTTATTGTGCCTCCTGGATGTGACTGATGGATGAGTTTAAACAGCTGTGTATGGCATGTGGTTGGCTTATTCTTTCATTGGATGCATTTAATAGGATAATTGTGTTCTGGCATAAAAAACTGCATTTAATTTAAAGGTTATGGCAGAGTCCTCTGAATTTTAGCTACAGTGGGAGACATCCATGTCAGTGGGGATGTGTCATCTGTGATCAAAATTAACTGTCAAAATGCTACAGATAGGTAGACCCCTGGTTTCACATTTTCTGTTACTTTCCCTTCAGATGAGCTGAGACTTCATAGGCTTAAGATTAGCTTTTTGTAGTGTGTGGCTCTCATCTGGTTAAAGGGAAGAGGCCGAAGTGCCCATGGAGGGTGTCAGGATTCTGCCCTTCCTGCCTCTTGCACAGGAGGAAGAAGTGGAGGATGCTGGCAGTGGGAGCTGACCTTGCACACACGCCTTGTGGGCACCAAGGTGTGCTGGGGAAACTGCAGGAAAAGCTTTATTTTAGAAAATGTACTTTGCCCTGTGTTACTGCAGTGAGTGGTGTGCGGGTGAGTGGTGTGCTGGCAGAAATGCCTCCCGGGAGAATACACAGCTTGTGGCTGCTATTTTTGGAACAGTCAAAAACCATTGAGAAAGAAGCTCCTCCCAGCTGCTCTCTGAGCTGTTATTTTGCATCCTTTTGTGCACTGAGAAACCAGCTGAGGGAAGGCTTCTGGACACCTCCAGGGTGGAAGAAATGAACTTTTTTGGCTTTTAAAGTAATAAAGGAGGAAAGATAAGACAGCATTTCAATTCTTTTTAAGAGGCCAGGACATGCCTCCTGTCTAAGCAACTTTGCTGATGCCAGGTTGATGAGTGATATCACAGGTGGAGTAGAGGCACTTGTTTTCCCTTGAACTCTTCATAGCCTCCCTGCCTCCATTTCTCCCCATTTCCCTCACACATATACTCCTTATCCATACACGGTGCAAATCTGTCAATAATACCTGACTTGTAGGCTTGCCAATTTATTAATAATAAGAGTCATTCCAGTGCCAAAGCCCAGGACAACACAGAAACCTCAAATTTTATTTTTGGGGTCTTGGATCATATATGGTTTACCTGAGCTTCCTCCTGTAGAGCAGACTCAGAATGACAGCACCAGAAACTTGTATCCATGCCATATGAACTGAATTAGCTGTCTGTTGTCCAGGGTCTGTGGTTATCCATGCTTTCAGGTAGCTGCTGGGAGAGCAAAGCAATGGCACATGAGAAGGAAGGTCCAAGTGCAAAGATTGGGGCTGCAGAGCCATGCCATGCACTGCGTCTGCTTCCCCAGCTCTCTTGCAGATAACATCGTGTAGCTGTCATTTCTCCTGTTCCTAATTCCCGTTAATCATTGTACCAGCCACAGTGCATCTGATGTCATGAATGCTGGTAGCCAGCCTGTGCTTCAGTGTGCTTCACAGTCTGCTTATTTCAGCACGGCCCGGTGAGTCCGAGACGCTGCAATTCACCGTGTTGAACCTCATGAGGATCCCATGGGCCCACATCTTGAGCTTGTTCAGGTCCCTCTGGATGACATCTCATCCCTCAGGCATGTCAGCCTCACCGCTCAGCTTGATGTTGTCTGCAGACTTCCTAAGGGTGCCTCGATCCTGTTATCTGTGTCAGTGATGAAGATATTAAAGACTGGTCCCAGTACAGACCCTTGAGGGACACCACTCATCACTGATGTCCATTGAGACTCTGAGCCATTGACCATTACCCGCACCCACCAAACAGTCCTCCCATCAAATCCATGTACCTCCAATTTAGAGAGAAAGAATGTTGTCAAAGGCTTTACAGAAGTCCAGAGACATGGCTGTAGTTCTTCCACTGTCCACAGATGTAGTCTCTCCATCAGTCTGCATACGTAGACTCATGTTAAATAGGGTTCTCAAGAACCCAGCTCAGTGCTACTGAGTATAGTAGAAATTGTGTCTGTCCATCTGTCATTATCTAAATACCTTAAAAAACTCATTAACTAATTGAGTTGCCAGTATGTTTGTCAGGGATGAATTCAGCTCATTGCCCTGAGATAAGTTTTCCTCCTGTTGTTTATGTGGCTGTAAACATTCAGCTCAACATGACATCAGCTCTCATTCCGCAACAACTGCAGTAAGATTTATGACAGTGTTTCCAGCAGCATGTTGCTTCTGCTGTTAAAGAAGAGACAGAGGAGATGAGCACATCAAAGACATGCCCTTATCTAGCACAAGACAACAAACTTTACATAAAGCAGCACATCATTTTTGTCTTCCATTTGCTGCTGATGTGTTCTGTAATGTGGCAGCAGCTGTGACAGGAGCAGTGAAGGTTCCTGACCCGTAACCTCCAGTCAGTGCTGGCAAGTGCTGCAGAAATGCTGCGAGATGATGGACATACAGTCTCTTTAGGCAAAACATTATGCTCTAGAAAACCTTACTTACAAGGTTTAATTTGGCTGCATAGACGAGGAACTTCTGCATAGTTGGCCTGCTGCCACATCTCCTTCCTCTCGCTTGTGTGAAGGAGCTTCACTTACTTTGACAATGGTATCTGCTTTGCCAGCATACCTCCTTCATGCTTTTCTTTTTGCTGCCCCACAAGGGCTTGCTGATGATCTCCTTCATCTTACCCCTGCACGAGATAGCTGCAAGTTAAGTGACTTCACTCATGGGTCTTTTCATCTGTACATGAAATGTAAACCCCCTGTTCCAGATAGGAGATGAGATCACTTTAGTAGAGAACTAATTTATTCCAAGCTGTGACTGCAGATAAGGAGAAGGTATTTAAATTCGGTATTACAGGAGTCAGAAAATAAGGATGGAGAGAGTTCAGTGCAAACTCAACTCTATCAGTGGAGTTCCTAACTAAGTGAAGTCAAAGCAAATAACGAGGCAGCCAGCCTTATGGCTTGGAGACCATCAAGTCAAGAATATGGCAAATAGGGGGCAGGAAGGAGGTGTCTGAAGACAAGAAATAGAGATCAGAGGGGATGTTCAGAGAGAGGCTTTACATCTTGCTGAAATGCGATCAGTGTGATTGGTCAAAGGTGAAGAGTGCTGATCATGATGACTTGGTGGGGTTAACACACAATCACAATTTCTTTCTCGCTGTCTTTAAGAAAACACAAGACCTCCTCAGCACAAAGCTGAGGCATTCGTAGGCGTGAGGGAAGAATGCCATCTTTTCAATCAAAACTACTGCTTCCACTAGTTAGGTCTTCTGTCCAGCTCCTGATATGTCTTCAGAGTCAAGGAATAATTTGTGGTACTCTCTTGATCAACACCCCACACAGGGAAGAATTGTGGAATTTCCCATGGACTGCCGGGGATCAAAGGGATCCAAATATATTTATTTTGCACCTCTTTTAGTTCTTTTTCTTATTAACAATGTTCTTTAAGTCAAAGTCATTAGTTATTTCTGCACACGTATTGAAAAATATCCATTTTTAAATGTTTTGTCATCAAGCAACTTTCAGTTTACTGATTTGGAAATGATGAAAAAGAGACACATCAATTTTCAGTATTAGGCATGTTATGACAATTATTCTCTCTTCCATGTTCCCTGTGACAGCTCTTCAGACAAGCATCAATCAGTTGATGTTTTCCAACTTCAAAGACAGTGTTTGGCCTATGACATCACAGACCTATTCATCAAGCAAGATATCCTCAAGAGACAAGGTAGCATTTAGATGCTGTGACTTCCCTGGTAAATATACTTGTTCAGTAAACAGTGCAAGTAAATAGCGTCATGCTTGGTGCTTCCTAAAAGCCAAAACTATAAATTACTGGTAACCTTTGGCAAAGCTTAATTTATGCATTCCCATTCATGCAACAGTCATGTCTGACTGGATCTGTTTACAAGTGATCTCAGACTAATTTCTTCTTCAATTCCACTGATGCATGCAGTAATAATCTCTATTTTTGCTAGTGAGTGTAGAAGGTGAATCAGCTCCATATTATTCTCAATCTTCCCTCCCACCCTTGGGTTAATTATGCCCTAGAGGGAGATGAAGGTAGGAACTGGGACTGAACAGAAGCATTTTATTCCCAGCTTCAGGTAGGTATATACAGATATACTCCTTGAAAAGCAAATTTATACCACTTTTTCATCATGAAGTGTCTGTAAAAAGCCTCAAAAACCAAACTCAAAAAACCAAACAAAAAACTTTAAGTGAGGTAAAGAACTAATTTCCCATAATCTTTACTCCCATGTTGTATTTTCTGAGGAAAAACAATAGTTAGAACATTTTAGAAGGGAAAAATTATTGGAAGTTCCAGAGCTCTGCCAAGACAAGCAATTGGAAATCTTGGTCTCTACCTCAACAGTACCCCATGATAAGGGAGATCCAAATGACAGCAAAAACAAAACATTAAAGAACCTTCCCTGTAGGTCACACAGGACTTATCCTGCATAACTCTTCTGATTAGCACCATTTTATTCCACTTTAATATTTTGATTAATAGAATAAGATGCATTCTTTTACCCTAAATCTTACCTGAATAAAACATAGGTACTTGGTTAAGATAAGGGAGCACCATTCCCAGCAAGAGGTGAACATTGTTAGCAGGAGTGGGACTGCTCTGGGTGTGTTGAGCTTATCATTCTTTGGGTGGATGATTCTTTCTGCTGGATGCTCTCCAACAGCACTGCAAGGGCCAGGCTGTAGGTTGCTGGTCCTGTGCCAAACCTGGGGCAAGCTTTCCTTTGTCCTTTCTCATCTGTAGATCTTAGCTGGAGAGTAGGGAGAAGAGATGAAACTCTGGGATTACTCTGAACATGCCACACTCTGCCAGATATTGGAACAGGGAAAGCCTACAGAAAATTTCTAATAGTTGTATAATTTTGTTTGTTGGTGATACAATTGCCTTTAATCACCCTCGGTCTATCTGTGCAAACCCTTCAGGGAGTGATAATTTATAACTAACACATTTTAGAAATCCATGGAAAAAGACCAAAAATGGAATTCCATCTACAACGCCCCTTTTTTAGTGTCAAAATTTTAGAAAGCTTCGATCAGTTCCTTGTTGGAGAGGTGAAATCTTATTTTTCTAGTCGAGTAGAAACATAAAACCTTATGTTGTCACTGATGCAAGACTTTCTCCTACATCCGTTATTTCCAGGTTAATGGAAGAGGTGGTTGGGCTGGGTGTTTGAGGCTACTCAGTAGTTTTACATAATGACCATCAAAATCCTGAGAGAGTGCTTTCATATGCATGGGAAGTACCTGAAGCTACATGCCCATCACTGACTCTTATCCAGTTAGTTACATTTCTGAACTTTTTTAGGATTTGTAATTCTTTGGTCTTGACTATTCTTGGACAATTCCTGAGCGGAATGGAGGAGGAGGCAGCAAACCTCCTTTGCATCTCCTATTAGCATTGTGCCAGCTGTATTTTAGAGGTGAGAAGTGAGATACATATGCCTGGAGAAATCGAATGGTGGGTTGCTGGAACAGACTGTTCAAAACTTCTTGTATTTGTACAGAGAAATGTTTTGACCCATACTCCCTGGTGAAGGACAACTTAGACTGATCCCCATGCTAATGAGTTACTCAGTGCTTAGATTCAAACAAGTTTGGTACCATTTCCCCACACTCCGCTTTCAAAAATACTTTTAAAAGGTGTGCCTCATCTGACCAAATGGAAACACCTACACATATGATCTCATCATCTCAAGTACTTTAGTAATCAATGGGAGAGTAATGGGCACTTCAGCTCATGCCAAAATAGATACTGAAAATATGCCAGATGTGTCACAACTTACAAGTGAATGTTTCTCTCTGTAGAGTAGAAGCAGAGCCAATGGGGAATATTTCAGATACAGATATTGATACTATGGATGTTTAAGGCTAGATTAAGATCCTTGGACCTGTTCTGGCAATGCTCAGCAAGACCTCGGGAACTGAGATTTACTGCTATGTTTCTCTTTATTTTTTCGTTATGTGGCCTGAAATTGTGGTCATGAACTTTTCATAAAGGGAGGCAAAAGACTTTAAAACACTTTGAGCACAAAAAGTTGCGTAATACTACTATATTAATGGCTATAATGGCTTATAATTAACCTCTCCACTCTGCAGTCCCTGTAATATCTACTGTATTCATTGTAGTGCTTGCAACTGAGGCTAAATGCTGTCTGTAGACATATTTTCTTCACCTTCTTCTCTGTGATTCAGAAGTATTCACAAAACAATATGGGACATGGCAGATGACATTCTCATAATTTGCTTGGTGCTGGCATACACTAAGTAAGGGGTAACAAGAATGGAATTGGAAGAATTATGTCAATGCAAACCTGCAGGTTCAAGATCAGAATTCGGCTCTTTTTATTTCTTCTGAACAGATAGGCCCCTAATTAGGCAAGTTCTTTTGCAGTAATACTGGTGGGAATAGTACTGAGGATTGGTTAAATTTCTCAGTTGCTTTCTTACCAGCACGCTCATTCTTGGATCTACTGAAAGTAATGTTAATCGATATAGTTTCCTGCAATTACTGTAATAACCCTTTTTTACAAAAAAATTTGTACTCAGAAATGCCAGCAGATAATAATGTCCATGAGTGAGCTATATATTTGAAAACTGAAAGAACAACCTCACAACACAACAGAACAGACATGGGACTTTGAATGAAATCCAATTTTTTCTTCCAAGCTAATGTTCTGTTTATTATCTAGAGCAGTGAGTGCTTAGAGATCTTTTGCAGACATCCAAACTGAAAAACAGCAGAGTGATTCAGACATCAGAGGACACACAATACGACAGCAAATACTGAAACACTAGTTGCTGTGCTGCTCTTGGGTTAATTGTTAAAAATCTGTCACTATTTATTCCTCTATGACTAATATCTAGCTTACAGGCAAGCTCTATTAGTGGCTGCTTTAAAAATTAATTGACCATATCACGTTATTGAGAAAAAGCTGCACTCAAAAGAGTTGCATGATATTTCTCGTTGTATTTCTCTGCAAAACCAATGAGAGTAGGTCACTAAAGGACTCTTAAGGCCTTTTCACACTTCAGTTGCATCCAGAATAGGAAGACGTAGGAGTACAATAACATTTAATTGAGTAACATGTTCATACTAATTCTTACACTGCAAACAGCTACAACATTTTATGATCATAAAAATCTTGATCAGACCAGGAACCAGAATGTTGGATGATCTGAAGATCCATAGAAAACTGGTGCCTCCATTTGTAATCCTTAGCAGCCAGGTCTGACTAGGTCATGCCTTCCTTTGTAGAGGAAGAACTTCTGATTTGTTTGGATAGATACTGCTTTTTCCATCACCTCCATTCTGAAATACCTGGTTCACTCATGGCTTGAAGGACCTCTTGAGTCCTGTGGTCCGAAAGCTGAGTTAGTGAAGCCCAGCCCTTCTGTGCCTGCCAAGCCCTCTGTGATTCAGTGCAGCAGCAGACTGCAAGGGCTTCAGGAGAAGAGTTATGCAAACCAGTAAATTCCATATTCTGGCAAAGATGTGAATGAAAGTGCTAACCTAGCACTGCCCCTGGCTCTAGTGCCTAAGCATTGTGCTTTTTCATAGAGGAATGTGGATTCTTCTGGAACTCAGAGAGCAATGAAAATGGGAAAGCATGCAGAATCATAACAAAGCTCAGAGGAACACAGCAGGAAAGTCGTTAAAGCCATCTGTGAAGGTTAGTATTCTGCCTCTTCATGCTGTTCTCTCAAATATAGCAGCAAATAGAAGACACCCCATTAATTTTGGATTTACACCAGCACATATACCAAGTTCTGGGAGATTTTCAAAACCACTTTATTATATTGGTACTTCCACGAGTAAAAGTCAAGTGTTTGAGTTTGTGTATATTTTTTCTCTTGGAAAGTTTTCTGTGCTTATTTTTCATGTTTAAGAAAGACTTCTGTTCAGCAAACTCCTCAAAGATTTGCTTCAGCTCCCTCTGAGGTGCACAGAATATTAGAAACATGTGAGTTACAACTGGATTATTGATAGTTCAAAAAATATCAATTGTTATATCAAAAAGAAATTAGCCATTTGGGCGGTTTCAGCTCAGTTCTTGTTTCTCTAATCTAAGCCGTAATTGCAATCCTCTAAAAAACTCAATACCATAACGAGTGAACCCAAATGCTTTCACATCTGTCTTGCACATTACACTGATTCAGTTCCAAAGCAGTTATTCTCATTAACAGAAATAAAATTATTAATCTGAATGCTTTTCATGTCCTTGTGAAATACCCTTTCTGATATATCCCAGTCTTTGTCTGCAGGAAAGGAAAGAAGAAAAGATTGCTTTCCTAATTAAAGTGGCCTGGTCAGAACAGAGTTGATAGCAAAAGTCCAGTTAATGGCAAGAGAGGCAATACTGAATTAAGGCTCTTTGAGAGACCAGCAGAAATTCAGGTCATGTCGCCCTTTCACTCCTACCAGTCTGTTTTAGAATTTTTAAGTAGTCATTGTCGTAGAATTCTGTTTGGTATCCAATGAATGGAGGGAAATTGCCTATGCATTAAAGCAGTACTCATCCTGTTTTGGAGTCTCCAGCTCCCTTTTTGCTGTCCTTGCTCTGCTTCAGCTTTTCTAGCTTTACTATGGGCATAATATTTAGTCACCTATCAGGGCTGTTGTGCTTTCCAGCAAGGTGGCCCACAAGATGTACTGGTGCCTGGGACTATCCCACCCCAGGGACAGGACTTTCTGTTTCTTTTTGTTAAACTTTATGAGGTTTCTGTTGTCCCATTTCCCCAGCCTTTCAAAATCCCTCTATGGATGGCAGTGCAACTGCTGGTGTTATCAGCAACTTCTCCCACTTTAGCTGCAAATTGCTCAGGGTGCAGCCTGTCCCATCATCCAGGTCATTGATGAGCATGTTAAACACCATTATCCCCAGGGCCCATCCCTGAGGCACACCACTGGTGACTGCCCTCCAGCTGGACGTTGTGATGCTTGTCAGAACCATCTGAGCCCAGTTCAGCCAGTTTTCAGCCCACCTCACCACTCATTTATCCAGCCTGTACTTCACTGGTTTGCCTATGAAGATGTTATGAGGGTCATTATTGAAAATCTAGCTAAAGTCAAGATTAAACGGTGTCAGCTTCTTCACCCCATCCACCAAGATAGTAATTTCATCAAATAAGGCTATCAGATTTGTAACACATGATTTCCTCTTCCTAAATCCAGGCTGACTACTCCTATAATCACATTTTCATTCAAATGTGTGTTTGGAAGCGGTTTCCAGGAATATGATGCATTTGTTATTATTCTGTCACAGAACATGCATGGTGAATGTGAAGTTTTCTTCTATAAATATTTTTTTATGCATATTAACATGTATATACATAAAGGGGAATCAGAACACACAAATCTGGAAAGCCATAGGTGGTAAAAATACTAAATAGTCAGGGAAAGAGTTTGAAAGTAGGAACTTGTGAGAGAAAAATTGCTGATGCAGACGTAGGGCTATAAGGTGCTATATGTAGTTACTCTCCTGTTTAAATTTACGTGGCTCTATTTGTTCTATCTTCTGTTGTGTTAGATAAACTCAAGGAGGAGCCTGAAAGTCGTCTCCCAACAACTGCTTTCAGTTCTCTGGAGAGGCCCACGGCTAAAAATACCCTGCTCACGTATCTTGACACTGAAGTATTTGTACTTAAAGGAAAGAATAATAGCTGCAAGGTCTGTCTTTCTTCCTGTCCTCAGCACAAGAAAGGATTCCTTCAGCAGTGTATTCTTTCCCCTTGTCTGATCGATGAACTCCCCTATCTGTTATCTGTGGTCTTTGTCCATTAATCTCCTATCCAGTAAATCAGTTTGATTTTGACATTCTTTGTCTTTTGAACAAATCCTCCAGGGTGGAATCAGATTTTTGCTTTCTAATTCTGGAAATGAGTCAAATAGCAAGGTTCCTCTAAGTTGTATGACAATTTTGGGACTGTCTGCAAAGAACTTCTTTAATCTTTTGGACATAGGGGACTTTTTTTCCATGTCTGTGGCATACTGCACAGCTCTACTTGATGCACAGGGCTGTCTATTGCCCTCATACCTCCTATGTTGGGCTGCAGCTCCAAGGAATTGAAATTTGATCATCTCTCTGCCCAGACTGAAATTTGACAAACACTTTGGACTTACTAATGTGGTAACTCAGCAGCATATTGCACGGTGGATTAAAAATTTAAGTTAAGTGGGGTCCAACTGCTTGATGGGATGGTAGTGTTACATTTAGGTGTGGCATAAGAAGTACAGTGTGTGATAGTATTCCTGCAAAGCATGGACAGGACTTTTGACCTCTCAGGGTCTATTGCTGCTATAGATTTCTGAGCTGCTATGCAAACTGGAAGAGCTCCTTCCCTCAGCCCTACCCCTGCACCAACCTGGCAGATATTTGTGGGGCCACAAAACTTCAGTGGTGGAAGTTCAGCTCACTGAAACTCAGCTAGCAGCCCATACTTGGTGTGTTGACACAAATGAAGGGGTGTCTTGGGGACATGAATGAGCGGTCAGGGGCAGACTGTGCTTAGAAATGCAATGACTCTGAGTTAAAAAATGACCTGGGATTGTCTCACGAAGGCATTGAGAGGAAAAACAAATATCTCATTCTGCATGGCATGTGGGGTTTTAAATCTCACCAGGGTACAGCTTGAATTGATGCAACTCCCCAAGTAGGAAAAGAAGTCCCAAATAAACAAAATCAAACCAACCTACTTAGTGCAAGGCTGCACTTTAGAAAAATCAATTGACTCCAGAAATTCACTGAGTCAGAAGAAACAGTGACCTTGTGAGCAAGGCATCAAAGTTAAACACATCAAATCCTGGTCTCCTTATACAATAGCAGACAAGTTGTAGCCTCAACTTCCATCTGTGGAAGATGACCATCCTGTGTCCCAGCTTTTTAGATCTGAGTTATGTGCTGGGACACTTCTGCAGATCGTGGCATGATTAACACTTAAAAGAACCCACTTGGCAAGTGGTATATGGCTAAACAAATTCCCAAATAGGTGGAGTCACTCCCCATTGAAATTTGTATTTAGATAGGTGGCTTTCTGGTTTTAAGTGAGTGTCACGAGATGGTCTCCTCCTGTTTTGGTGTTATCCCAGCTGTGGCAGCCGAAGAGCAGCAGCACTCCCTCCCTGTCAGAGGGAAGTAGCGATGGCTCTGCTTACAGAAATCTTCCACGAGTGGACTCCACCAGTTTCCTACACAGGAGACATGATCAGTGAACCTTGCACCGTTTTTGACACCACTTGTAGCCAGTGTCACCTCTCCAGGTGTGCAGCTGCCCTGTCCCAAGCGCTGCTGTGTGGCTGGAGCCCACCCATGGTAGTGATGTAGTGAGCTGGAACATGTGAAGTCACATGCACCAGCCTTTTTTTTGTTGATCTCCTGCGATCTCTTCATTGACTGCTCTGACCTTGCCCATGGCAAGATGGCTTGGGCAAGGCTTTTGGAACACTCCTTAGGAGAGTTCTTGTCTTCTGGCTCTTTGTTTCCAGTATTTCTTAGCTATGAGAGTCTGTGTGCAACTGGAGAAACAATGGTGTCTCTACAAATTAATTTTCTCTTATATTAATTTTTCTGGAATCATCTGTTTATAGTTACCTGAGCTGCTGCTGCCCTTGCAGGCTAGTGTGAAGTCAGTCACTCCCTGCCACCTTTCATCATGCTGTTTTATCAGTGAATTGCTCCAAATGCACTTATCTTGCAAATTGCACAGCATGAATTCACTCTTCCTTAAGGGTCATTTTAAAAATAGTTTTCAAGAAGGCTTTTTTTCTGGTTCAAATTGCTTCTATTCTCTTTAAAATAAAGGAATACTGCCTGTAGTGGCTGAGCACAAAATCTTGAATTTAAACATTGTTGATTTCAGGCTGTTTCAAGTCTGGATCCAAACTAGCTGGCTAGAGCTTCTTTTACATTTTCCTTCACTCCCTTTAAGATTCATGTTTTCCTGAGGGTTATTTATTGCCAGTTAGCAGAAGAAATATGTACTCTTATGCAAGGGAGGGAACCTTTTAGTGAGTAATTCATGTTGGGAATAATCCAATTATAAGAATTATTTGGGAAAAAAAATTGGATTCTGAGCTACTTTTTTGCACAGCCAGTGACTAACTTTGAAGAAATAGAGAAATTTATGTAACTCATAAATCTCCTGCGTTCTGCAGCTGGTGCTGAATGGCAGATGTCATTTATTTAAGCACAAAAGAGGTTAGTCCTTTTCCTACCCTTTGCTTGCCCTGTCTCAGAAAGACCAGGTTTGGGGTTCATGGCCAAGGTGGTTGACCTCCAAACATTCATGCACCCTCCCTTCCTGGAAGCCCTGTGGCACAGGACTGAAGGCTGGTAGGATGGGACTTTTCTACCTACAGCAGCCTCTGCTGGCACAGAGCTGCACGGGCCAGTGAAGCAGTGTGCTTCAGAGGGAGACTGTTCTTTGGGTGCCTTTCAGGCATTTGAAATGAAATTCAGCAATTAAAAGAAATCAGGAGCTTCTGTGTTTTGTCATTTGATCACAGCTACACTTGCTTCCTACCAGCTTGTCAAAGCCTAGTGACAGTAGAAGGATCCTGCCAGTCTCGCTGCCAGTTCCTCTAATAAGAAGCTCTAGATAAATTCTTCCTTATGTTTTCTCCCAAACAGACCTGGATCTGAACATCTCCAAAGGCAATAAGAGAGGAGTGTTAGTGCAAATCAGAATCGAGTTCTGCTTGATTCTGGGTCAGAAGTAGTGTTAAAATGTAGAGTGAGCCTTCAAGGGACTTTGTGGTGTCTAAAACCTAGAGCCAGGTCTGGATCTGCACAGTGTGCCTGAACAGTCACAAAGCACTGGGTGACTGACTTGCCAAGATTTTGCTCATCTGATAAGCTGCAGAAAATATGTATTCTCACGCCATTGTGAATGTGAAATAAATTCCATTAGCATAAACGTGCTTTTATGTAAGAAAATGCCTTTAGAGGGATTGAAACAACTACTTTTAACTTCATATTTTTTTTAAGGAGCTGAGAGCCATCCATCAGCCTATGGCTGAGTCACGAGCAGCAGCTCCTTAGGCATCAGTGTCTTGATTGCTTTTGCTTTGGTGAGTGTTGCTGCTTGCACTTTGATATATCAATTTGCAATGGCCACATATCAAATGGCACCACAGCTGAGTACCCAGCATTGTCTTCCACAGCCAGGTTTGATGGTCTATTCTGATAGTACTAGCCCTGTATGTTGTAATTACTTTCTTCTGGAAGAAAAGTTCTTAAGTTTATCACTGAAATCCATTATTAGAAAAAATGAAAATAATTGCTCAAGACCCTGATTTCCCCCTGATCTTTTCATCCTGAGAGACACTTGTACCCTAATTGGTAAGATTTTTTATCTTCTATTTTTATTTTATTATTTATTTTAACTTTTAATTCTATTTAAATAATTTCTATTTTTATCTTCTAGCCTATTTATAATTTAATATAAGTGTGAGTATTGTGGCTGATGGCATATAAAAATCCTGATGAGCTGTTTCTCCTGGGATTTTTAGCTTTAACTAATGTTGCTTTGTGCCACTAACAGCCCATTCCTCAGATGTGCTCCACAAATGTCATCAGATATTCCCTCATTCCAGTTTATGACACTCTGGAGATAAATTTACCTGATGAAGTCTGAGTTATCATTTCAACTACATCATATTGTATACACATTCTCTTCTCCCTAACCCAACCATTCCAGTCTTCTCAGCTCTTCCTACGCACCATTAAATATTTGCATTGCTTACCCACAATTGCTCTGCTTTCCACTGCATTCTCTGCAATAGCAGAACTGGACAAGAACAGAGTGTTTCAGGTGAAGAATGTAAAGGAACTTATATATTTTTCTCCTATTATTTTTTCTAAGCTGAATATTTGTTGGNACCATTAAATATTTGCATTGCTTACCCACAATTGCTCTGCTTTCCACTGCATTCTCTGCAATAGCAGAACTGGACAAGAACAGAGTGTTTCAGGTGAAGAATGTAAAGGAACTTATATATTTTTCTCCTATTTTTTTTCTAAGCTGATTATTTGTTGGTCTTTTTTTTTCTTTTATTTTTTGACTACTGCAAGTCACTAGGGAAAGCAACTGCAGTAATGATGTACTTTCAAGTGAAACTGGAAACATGGCAAAGTAATAACCCAGCAGTACTCATTTGCTTGTGAAGCTCCTGACCTCTGTTAGCACTGCACTTTGCCTGTTCTCAGCACTCCCTGTCTGTCTATTCAGCAGGATGTGAAAGACTTGGGGATTTTAAATTATGGGAAGCTCAACATGTCCTGGCAATGTGCACTTGCAGCCCATAAAGCCATCTTTATATGCCCTGGGCTGCATCCTGAGCAGTGTGGGCAGCAGGGTGAGAGAGCAGATTCTGCTGCTCTGCTCTCATGAGACCCCACCTGGAGCATTGCATCCACCTCTGCAGCCCTCAGAACAAGAACGACATAGAGCTGGAATGAGCTGGAATAAGTCCAGAGGAGGGCCATAATGATGACTAGAGGGTTGGAACATCTCTGCTATGAGGACAGGCTGAGAGAGCTGATGCTGTTCAGCCTGGAGAAGAGAAGGCTTCAGAGAGACCTTAGAGCACCTTCCAGAACCCAAATGTACTACAAGAGAGCTGGAGAGGGACTTTTCGCAAGGACGTGTAGTGATAGGACAAGGAATAATGGCCTTAAGCTGACAGAGTTTAAAGACATTAGATTGGATATTAGGAGGAAATTCTTGGCTGGGAGGGTGATGAGCCAGTGGCACAGGTTGCCCAGAGAGCACATCCCTGGAATTGTTCAAGGCTAGGTTGGATGGGGCTCTGAGCAACCTGGTCCAGTGCAAGGTGTCCTTGCCCATGGCAGGGGGATTGAAACTAGATGAACTTAAAGGTCATTTCTAACCCAAACCATTCTGTGATTCAATGATTCTTTGCTCCTTGGCCTGCTGGTTCCTGTCCCCAAGCCTGTCCCCCACATCTGGTGGGAGTCCTTGTGCTCTCCCCTTTCTTTTGTATGAACAGTTTGCTGTCAGCTACCACCCTCCACTGTGTGGAAGAGCTTCATTTCATCCCATTGCAGGGTCACATCTATAAACCATATGGCCTTTTCTTACAGAAGACTGAAGGTGACCCATAACCACCTGACAGCACTTTCCAGGTTCTCATCTCATGGCTATTACCATGACATTCATCTCCAGTTCCATGCAATTTTCTATTAGATCCTCCATTTTTCTTGTAATGAGACTATAACATCAGGTCACATTATCCTTTTACACAGAAGAAGAAGATTCAGACTGTTTCAAAAGCAAACAACTTATAGCAGTGGGCAGGTGCTCACAGCATCTAATTTACAATTTGTTAACACCAGTAGGCTTTTACTCAGAGGTTATTTCACCTTCCACAGCTACTTCCTCTCTGACAATAATTATTAAAAAAAATCTTGCTTAGAACAGTACAATTTCTTTGCCAGAACAGAGAGGCTTTGTATTTGAGGTTAATAAAATGTAACATTTCATTCCAGAGATCACAGCTTGTATCTCATGCTGTAATACTCTTTGCTTAGAAACATTTTCCTCTGGGGTAGAAAATGGCTAGATGAAAGCATTAACACAGAAACACTACTTTAGAACTGTCCATGTCTGTATTTGTTTTAATGCAGAGCCAAAAAGGGGACTCCTAGACTTAGTAAGCTACAAAGCTTCAAGAATTACAATCAGATAATACAACTGGACAAAAATGGCAGAAAAATACATATATTTTTCAAAAAGTGGCAAAAGAAAGTTCTTTTGACTCTTAAAAAAGTTTCTTCTAGTACAGAGAGATTCTGATTTCAGTATAGAGGGTGATGCTTTGTGACATCTTCTCTGCTGTGAGCTTTAAACAAGCTGAAGGAGTCAGTTTGCTGTCTGAGTCCTTACCTAAAAGACAAAGTGCTCCTTGACTGCACTTAGATGAACACAGAAAATACGGACACACATAGATCTTCTGCCCTACTTGGAGAGTGAGACTGATAGCAATAAAATGAAGTTTTTCTCCCAGTTGAGGAGGAAAGTGAGGGTGAATATGAGCAGTAGAGGCAAGGGCAAGCAGGTCAGAGACAAAGATAGGAGATGGATATCGAAGAGACAGCTACCCCTTTTAGAGATTATTTTCTGCTTTTAAAATGTGTAAGACAGCTTCATTTCGATCACAGAAATATGATGGAAGGAACCAACATACAGGAAGAAAACAAGAATTTTTGGCACGGGATGTCTGAAAGTGTAGCATTTGCTAAAGACATCCATGAGAAAGCAGCAGCCAAGAAGTCAGCAGCAGCAACAGGAAATCCATTTTGAAGTGCTGAAAGCCAGTACAGCTTCATTATCATCTCACAGTCTCGTAAGCTCACAGTTTAGCAGCTAATGTTCTCCCTGGTAACCACATACAAGAGCAACGTCATACTTTGAGAAAAGAAAAATCTGAATGAACTCTTTGCTGTTCCAGTTTATGCGAGGGATCATAACATTTCTCCTACACACATTGTAAATAGGACAGTTCTTTATGATGTTGTGCAACTAAATCACCTTTTTCTGGTAAGACCCCATTACTTGCCCAGAGGGCTTTGCAGAAGACCCATGCACACAACGGGGACCTGCTGGGGTGCTCGGGTACAAGGTGAAATGGGGGGAACCCAGTGAAGAAAGTGAGACATACCACAGTGAGATTGCTTTTGTTTCAGTCTGATAACATCTTTTTAATCTCGTTCTCCAAGGGGCTCCAAAAATCACAGAATCACAGAATATTCTGAGCTGGAAGGGACCCACAAGGATTATGAAGTCCAACTCTTAAGTGAATGGCCCATGCAGGATACCCACAACCTTGGTATTACTAGGCAGATTATTTCTGCAAATCCCATCTTTGCAAACCTCCCCTCTTCAGGCAGTTGGGTTTATGCATGTCCCCTGAAAGCCATGCAGCTCGAAGTATCTCTCTTCCACAACACTGGTGTAATGCCCTTACAACCTCATGGAAGGTTCCTAATGTAGGAGAGGAAGGAAGAAGTGGCTGTGGACTCTGTGGAGTCGCTGATAGAGAAGAGCTTTTCACTGTTGCCATATCAACCCCCCTCTCTGTCTTACTATGAAGCATCACGTATGAATGAAGGCACCTCAGCATTTCTCACCTAAGCTGAAAAATCATTGAATTGGGCATCTTTACACTTTGGATCACAATGTAACCCTGTACAATCATACTGCTAGAGACCCAAGGTCAGATCTTGGGCAATTTCCTATTTGAAGGCAGCAATACTAGTTTCTCTTCTCAGAAACCTGCAGAAGCTGGCTGTGGGCATACGTGCAGGCAACAGCCTTTGTCATGCCTGCTATCTCCAGGTGCAGTCAGAGGTCTGGATTAATGCTGAATACAGTGAAAAGTGCAGTACAGCCTGTCAGATAGACCCAGCCACATGACTGTCACACTGGGCACAACGTGTCAGACTGACAGTACAACCTTTTTTCTGCACAGGGGGTTTGGTTCTTGTGGGATTTAGAGTTCAGATATAATCCACTGTGAAAACTCAGGCAGAGCTGGTAAGAGGAGAGCTTTGCCTTCTGTTTTAGATGGACAAAGATGTTATGAGTGGTTGAATAGCTTCAGGGCTGGTCAGCATTGGGGTGGGACAACCGAGGAAAACAGTGGGTTAGCTGGGTGAGACGGTGGCTCAGAGTTGTAAGTCCTGCACAGGGCCAGGGTGAAGTCAGGTATTTGCTCTAAAATGTGGCTTAAAAGTGTTGTCCCACCCATCAGTGATTGATCGATCTTTGGTCTTTTACACAAAATGATGGGAGCTCACTGCTGCACCTGTGTTCCTGTCAACCTCCTTGAATTTCCTCTTTCTGGCAGAAAAATTGCTTTTCTTTTCTGGATGCTACAGGAGGGGGTTGGCTCCACCGCCCAAAACCCTACGCAAGCTCTGAGCTCCAGTAAAAGAGTGGGCAATGAGGGCGGTAGAAGCAAAGGCTTATTTTTGTGGAGTGCCACTCTAAGTAGTGTATTTCAGACAGATAAGATCTGTTACTCTGCCAAATGCAAACTGAAGTGTACAGCCCCCACCTTGCAAAATGGTATTTGTATTTTTTTTTTTTTTTTAATTACCATAGTCTCCATCTGGAGACTCCTGCAGGTCTGAGCTGTATTTGTGAGGATATTGGGATCAGGATGCAGAGTACAGCCTCTTCTTGCACCTCCTGTTTTAGTTTTTGTTTTGTGTTTGTGCAGTAGAAATAAATGAATTCATGCCATCTGCCCCCACTTCCAAACAAAACACATCTGTGTTAGACAGCAGCAGAGGGATGTGCGGGGCTGGTGAGGTTTCCAGCACAGACCCAGCAGTGTCAACATGCTACATCCCAAAGAGAGTGGCCAGGGCACTCTGCACTTCCAGAGATGCCAAATGATGAATATGGGAGCGATACTGCGTGCACCAAGTTTGAAAAAACTTGCAGGAATCTTGGCACTCGTCTCCTAGCCTCGCCTGGATATAACCAGCAGTTTTTGTCAGAAATCTGCCTACAGATTCTCCCTCTTCATTTTCTCTCCTGACTGCGTCTCCAGATGAGAGCTTTAGTGCTTCACATTATTACAGGTTTTTTTTCTGCCAGCAAGAGGTCTCCTTTACATACAATGCATATATAAATAATACATGTGGCTTTGGAGGTTTATAAAATTAGGTGGGTCATATCTCCTTTCTTGTATAACAATTTTCTTCACAAAATTCGAGTGTTATTTTCTTCAAGAAGGTCTCCAGTCCTAGCAAAAGGAAAGGAGACCGGATTTCTGAATGCCTATACCACCAAGTCTCTTTTCCAGGCTTCCTGAAACGCCAGCACTAGAGCTTTTTGAGTTTTGCCTAAGACAGGAAAGCAAATGCCACGGTATGCAGTTTAAAATCTGGTACTGGAGCATTTCCTCTCTTCCTCAAGTTCATATTTGTCTTTCCTGCTCCCTGCTGCACTCAATGTATTTCTGCTGTGATGATTTCTCACATAATTTCTTCGGCAGTCACAGGAGAACTTCTCGCAGCTCAGACTGTGTTGGCACTTAGGCCTCTTGAAACATAACCACTGCATCTGACTTAATGAAGCACATTGAACAAAATGGGGGGAAGCTGGTGGCCAAAAATAGATTTTTTCCAAGTGGTTCTAAATCATATTAAAGCTGTCAGTGCCCAAGAGCACTTCCCTGCTTCAGGGTCCTTAGATGGTCTTCAAACTGCAAGTCAGGCTGAGACCCAGGGATGCCATAACTTTTTGCTTTGGAAGAAAACCCTGGTGGATGGAGGAAGTAGCAGATGCTCTGGTCTGTCCTCAGTCTTGAGGGGATGAGATTTATGGGTGTTCTGGCCCTATGGTTTTGCCAGAGACTTTGTGTCATCTTTAGGGCTAAGCCAGGTGCATTATAGGAACAGAGAGCTACAGGGTAAAAGGAGAAGAGCAGGTAATGGATTAGTGCCTGGTGAGCTGAACTCAGCATCCAGCTCATGTACGGTTAGAACTTCGGGCTGCTCTGCAGCACACTTTCTTAAAGGTAAGTTGGGAAGCAAATTGTTTTCTGTTTCCCAGATGCATTGAGAGATGCCCAAAGACTGAATAAATAGCACTGTGTAAGATAGGTCGATGTGGTTTTGGGTAGCTTAATGCAGAAAAAAGTAAAAATAAAGATAAGCATCATCTTTCCTTTGTGCATCTTAAAGCCCTTTAGAGGCTCTGAGGTCTGATTTATAGAAGAAATATCCATAAACCCAATAAAGGCATGTTTTTAATAGGAATTAACTCTTTGTTCAGTAGAACAGCTCATACTGATTTCAGTCAAATCTTTACTAACTCCAATTAAAACCATATTGGCCAGTGCTTAGCAAAAAAATAAGAACACTGAATTGTTTTTAAAAGGCTTTAATGTAAACCATTGCACATCTCATGGGGGTGATAAACCTAAAGAACAGGATTTTCAGAGGAGTTGATCACTAAGCAAGCTGGTTTTGGAGTGGCAGCAGGAGATACTCAGTGCCTCCAAAATTGGTTCCTAATTGGCCTCTTCTCGCAGAAAAACACATCTGGACAAGACCTTGGGAGCTGCCCTGGTTCTATCACCAACAAGTAAATATGCACAGGAGATGGCCGGACAGATACACAGGCATGCATCTCTAAATCACGGTCGTGTTTGGTGCTTCTGAGGACCATTTCACTGTAAAAAAACACTTCCTCAGAGAGGTAAATGATTCAATTGGATGCACACTCAAGGGGAAATGTTTGCACTAAAGCCAAAGAGAGGTTCAGATTTTTAACTAGAAGCTACTTGTTTACACAGTCTTTTATATTTTTTATATAATCCCTTTGCTATTACCGGAATAATTTGCGCATGGACTGTGCATAATATGAGATTTGAGAAGCTACTTATCAACACTGTGAAAATTGAAGTCGTGCCTTGTAAGAATACTTACACGTAGAAAATGGGCATGAAGAAATCAAAATCGGTTGAAAGACAAAGTATTTGGATCCAACCTGTCTATCCTTCAAGATGTCTTGGTCTTTATTCAAAAAATGTGGTGATTAGGAACATGGTTTAGTGCTGGGCCTGTCAGAGCTGTGTTAGTGGTTGGATTCAGTGATCCCGGTGGTCTTTTCCAAACTCAGTAATTCTATGATTCTATGACTCTATTTAACAGTTATTGTTACATTATTGTGTGGCAGGGAGAAGAGGCTAACAACTGCAAGACAGTTTATCAGCTGTGGGCAGTTTCGAGGCTTGGTCTAGAATAGGGACCAAGATTTAGAGTTGCCTGGAGAGATTAAGAGGTGAGACAATGGCTGAGATGTGTAGGTCCAAGAAAAAAAGAGTGAGTATCATCATCAAAGTATCTTGTTCATCTCCATCTTCATTTTCCTTTCTCAGATCTCAAGTCCCATCTGGTGAAATTCACCTGCTCATTCTTCTTTTCCAAAGCAATTTTCCCTAAGGATTAAAAAAATTACATCCATTTGATGCCCAAAGATTTTTGCTTTTTATATATTTTTCATATATTTGTAGCTCTGTAGACTACTATTACATAGTTATATAGCTCCTGGTATTTTTCCTGTCCTTCCTCTTAGATATTAGAATAATAAGCTAACCTTCTAACACATTCCTGAAATACTGTTTAGACTTATTTTCAAGAAGAGAAGCCTGACAAGGACATTTTGCTTTCCAACCAAAATCTGAGAAAACACAACAAGAAATAGGGCAAAGAAATCCCTGAAACAACTCCAATGGGGCAGAACCCAGGGAAAATTACCTAACCAACTACTCTTCTAATTGGACAATATTTATTAGATATGCAAATTTGTTAAACTTACAAAAATTGTAGAAATCTGATTCCAGGTGTGCCCATGACCACTGGGATACCTGGGAGCTTCCAATAAAGGCCTGCTTTTTATTTTACTATTTTAACAGTGTTGCAAGAGTTTTTGTTTTTTGATATTAGGCAACACATTGAAACATCACGGCTTTTCTTTATTTATCACTCGATTATTTCATGTGCTAGTTGGCCTGAGAGTTTTGTGTTTGTCAGTCACAGTCAGGAATAGGTTCTTCATTCAGCTCCCTAAGATGTGTTCCTTCTATTGTGGGGACAGGAGGAGCATTGCAGCAAGTCAGGTGTGTTCACAGAATTGTAGAGTATCTTGAGTTGGAAAGGACCCACAAGGATCATCAAAGTCCAGCTCCTGGTTCTGCACAGAACAACCCCAAGAAGCACACCCTGTGCCTGAGAGCATTGAAATTCTTGGACTCTGGCAGGCTTTGTGCTGTGGCCACTTCCCTGGAGAGCCTTTTCAGCTAATGTTTCTCATAAATCCAATTCTGACCCATTGGTTTTCACCTTTTAGAATCCAGGGCCTTTGCACGGATACACTTGCAAGTGTATTTTCCCCAGATGGACGAGACACTGTACTGGTGGTTTGCAGCTAACACTGTTGCAATCCGCTCTCTGTGCCCACCAAATACAGTCCGAACACATAAAGAACCCAGTGTCCCCTATTGAAAAGGTGTGAGGAAAGGGGAAGGAAAGAGGCTCCACGCAGAGGCAAAGTCAGGCCACTGAAGCTGCTTTCACTCTCTCCATGAGCACACTTAGGAGAGGAAAAGCCAGTCCCAAAGCAAAGTAATGCAGTGGAGAAAGCTTCGTGGATACCAGCTGTTGGAGTTTGGATGAAAACAGCTTAAGTTTTATAGGTAGAAGATGGCCAAGCTGTTTCCTTGGGAGGGATTAAAGCAGCCGAGGAGTAGAGGATAGACAAGAAGATCTGGGAGGTGATTCTAAGCTGCTGATGTAGCAGGATAGGTAGGTGAAGCGACAGTGGGGAGAGGAGGCAATCAGCCGGTGGTGAGGATAACATAATTGTCAGGGATGAGGGAAGAGGCAGTGATAGAAGGCTTAACAAATTAGAGTATTTACTCCTAGAGTGTTTACTCTTGCAGATCTGGGCAACTGAATGCTTTTGGTGCAGAAAATCTGCCTGTCACTCAAGAACTGTGTTTGTGACACTTAATAAAGGTGGAAGTCAGACTGGCTGAAATTATTCTGAATTTCCATACTGCTCATAATTCAGTTGAGCATCAGGGATTTCAGAAAGACCATGCCTCTGTCTTTGCCTGTCCATATGGTATGTGCATATGCAAAAAACCACATTCCCTAGAGAATTCATCAGTCAGATAAAAAAGAAGAAAAATTGTTGTTTTTTGGGTTTTTTTTCTTCTCTCACAGTGCTAATTACCATGGTATCCAAGTGCCTATTTGCTAGGCCTGCATAAATCAGGGCTTTTCTAACAGCCTCCTGAGGGAAGTTTTGCCTAATTTATTGGGATTCACATAGAGAGAGTAACACTGGGTGGGCAGGAGCAGGCTGGCAGGCAGCAGAAGGACATCAGGGACTACTGGAGCATCCTAGCCCAGGAAGCCTCCAGGAATATCTGCAGAGGAAGAGCTGAGAAGAGCTGCCTGCTCTCTCCTCCCTCCTGGGCTGCAGCACTTTGTGGCCCAAGGGTTCTGAGGAAACGTAGCATGATGGGACCAGTTTAGTGCCCATCTCCTGCTCAAAGCTCTGTGGACATGAGTGGTGACAAGCAGCACGATAAGGGTGCAAAAGGAGGAAAGGGTATGATGGGAAGATGGGGAATAGTCCCTTTGAATGCATGGCACAAGCCTTTAATCCTACCTGAATGAAACATGAACCTGGCTAGTGGCAAGCGTAGCTAGAAGCAGCATTCTTTATCCTCATATGAAACCAGAAGACTAATTTTCCTTTGCTGAGTGGATGCCTTACTTTAGCCAGACCCTTTCTCTTGGGTAGGTATGGCATATTTTCCTTCCTGTCTCTTCATTTGCTTGCCTCTTGCAACCTCTCTGTCAGATGGAAGTGCCTTGTGCTGTTCATGCTTGCTCTACTTTTAAATGATCTTCTGAATTCTGGGAGCAAAACTGTGCTATGTTCAGGGCTACATACAAAGTGTCCAGGTGTCAAGGGATTTAGGGATTTGAAAATATATGGGCTACCTCAAAGGTAATCCTTTGAATATGAAAAGCAGAAAACCTGCCGGGCCACTTTGCATAACACGCTGTATAATCTGGGAAGCGGTTCCAAGGTGCCTGTTACCATGGCACCTCTTGGAGAAGCTTAGCAATAGTAGCAGAAAAACAGCGGTGGTGGGTTAAAGCAAGACTTGCAGCTGTGGGCTCAGGCACACAGTGGCTGTACCTCAGCCAGCTGTGCGCTGAAGTGGACATGGCTGTGATTGTTTTTTTGCTCCATCACAAATGCATGTTTAAACCCATCATCTTAAATCTCTTGCACTGCGACTTCAACCTGACCTAGCCTCTTAACTAATGCCCAGCTCAGTTGCGCTGCTTGACTGAGGTCACTGTGGTCCATCAAACCTTGGTGACTTTCTGTGTCTCTGCAATGGATTTGAATTCATGTTGGATCTCCCTTTGTGGTCTGGGTCACTCCTGAGAGCTAGGATTCAGCTGCCTGACTGTAAATATCTACTTCTGAGCTGGCCTCCTTTTGTTTATTAAGAATGGAGAGAAATCAGCTCCCCTAGATACGGTATATCTCATTCTAAAATAAATGCCTAAAATAGGCCACCTGAAATATATCCTAAACACCAATTTTCCTTCTGGTTATAAAGAAAATCTTGAATCATTATCTTAGTTAGTATAGGCAACCATATTACCGACATTTCCGTGGCTCAGCTAACCAGACGGGGGCTTTTAGTGGAAAGTGAGATGCTCTGGAGACCCCAGATATCTGCATGGAGTTGGCAGGCATGACGTGAGGCTGGGGGGAGACACACGTCCTTCAAGAGTGGCAGCTGGAGGCCAGGTTGCCAAGAGTGTCTCAAATGGCCCAAAATGCTGATTGCTGGAAACTGAATAAGGCCCTTTGGGTGGGGTACAGCTCCAGCCTAAGGCACTTCTGAGTCTTCAGGTAAGTGCATGTGGACTCAGTCTCTAAGCATTCAGGGTGAATCATTACTGTGTCCAGCTCTGGGATCCCCAGCGTAAGGACATGGACCTGTTGGAGTGTGTCCAGATAAGAGGGCTGGAGCAACTCTTCTGTGAAGACTGGCTGAGAGAGCTGGGGTTGTTCAGCCTGCAGAAGAGATGGATCTGGGGCAACCTTAGAGCACCTTCCAGTACCTAAAGTGGGCAATGACTTCAAATTGAAAGAGGGTAGAGTAGATATTAGACAGAAATTCTTCACAGTGAGGGTGGAGAGACCCTGGAACAAATTTCCCAGAGAAGTTATGCTCCAGCCTTGGAAGTGTTAAAGGCCAGGTTAAAAAGCCTTTAAAAGATTTAGAGCAACCTGGTCTTCTGGAAGGTGATCCTGCCCATGGCGGGGGGGGGGTTGGGACTAAATGATTTTTAAGGTCCCTTTCAACCCAAACTGTTCTATGATTCTGTGATAAGCGCTCATCGCAGCAGCTCATATATGGGTATGCACTACCATTTGAGATGTCCCACTGGTTCCCACCTGGTCTCCAGCTGCTGTTCCAAAAATGTGTAAATGCTGCATCATGTTACTGCATGTCTCAGACACCCTAGGGTGTATCAAGTAACGGAGGACATCCTGATGAATCGAACCCTTGCCCTGGTTAACACAGTGAGTGGATCCTAACACAGTGAGCGGATTCCTCCAGAAATCATCTCACCTCAAAGCAGATACTGGGTATCTGGTCATCTGAATCACTCTTCAGGGGCCATTGACTGCATGGAATCACTGTTCATTGATTGCCAGGGAAGTTAAAGATCTCAGTTCAGTTGCCTACCTGTCAATACTGCTGGTTTCTGAGGGACTCTAGGATATTTGACATCTGCATGGAATTGGATAATATGACACAGAGCATATGGAAGCCAGCAGGTAAGGTACCATAACTGACTCTCAAATGACTCTAGACAAATATCTGTGAGAAACTGCAAAAGGGTAGCCACCTAAATGGAGATGGCTGAATGTCCCATTCCCAAGTCCTTCTCTTTAAGACAGATGCAACAAATCTCACTCTTCTTTCCTTACTTCTACTGGGCTTCTTTTATATGATGATCAGCCTAGTGATGAACTTGTTCCTCACTGAGGCCTTTCAGCCTCATCATGTCAATGATGGCAAGAGAAGGATAATACCACAGTGGAGGCACTGTGCTTCGATGGCTACCAAATTCTATGCCATATTTCTCAGTGTGGAGAATGCCTTTACAAAAGGCCAAAGCCTGCTGGGCCTCCTCAGCCACCACTAAGGAAGACTCAGTTAACTTCAGATCTCAGTACAGTTACACTCAGAGATGCGCAGCATTTTTATCTGAGCAATGAGTGAGCATGGATTAATTTGATATAGGAACTTTCAGACACACACTTGTTTGTGCAACTCAAAAAAAAAAAAAAAAAAAAACACTGTTTTGCTTTTAAACGCTTTAGACATATGGAAAACCCATGCATCAGCTGCTAGAGCCCCAACTTCCTCACATATTTGTCTTTCATCCCAAGAGAGAAAACTTTTTGTGTATCCTCAGGGTTGTATTTAAAGCACTACTATTTCCATGCAGTGAGATTCATCTTAGCTGACTTCTGCTGTCTAAAACCCACCCAGAGCCTGTTCAAATTCCCTTACAACCACTGTAGCTGGAAAACATCGATCGCCCGTCTCTCAGCCCTAGTTACTCCCTTGTGGATTGAAAGCAGAAGTATTTACTGTTTTCTCAGAAATATTTACTATGGTTTGCTCTGTGGCTCAAGCCAATAAAGTTTGTAAAAATATGACCAATATATTGTTATGATGGTTCATGAGAGAAGTTGGAAAGATTCAGTTCTTGCCAACTCATTTATATTTTTCTGAGATGGTTAGTGACAAAAGTTTTGCCAAAATGTACAGAGACAACGCCCTTAACTCTGTCAGAGGTGGAGACAATACATCAAACATCTGCTTGGATGGGGGTAGAGCTCACTGTCTGTGCCATTATCTCCTGTGACCATTTGTGGTTATTGCCCAGTCTTGATTTGTTGCCAATCTGCCAACTTTCTCCCTTCTTTCAGACTCATTCCATTTTATTTCCAAGGAAAAGTCTTTGATCATAGTTTGGATATTGAAAAAGGAAGTGGCTGCCTCAGTCTCCCCTCTGCCACATTAGCTTTGTAATATTTCACTCACCCATGGCATCTCACCTTTCGGTGCAGTCATTTTGATGAAAAATCTACACCTGGCCATAATGTATACTTACCTGCAACAGCCTGCTGTAGTGAAATAGTTTGTTAATGAGTTGTGTTTGAATATTTGTAGCATTTTGACTTCCTTTTGTTTGGTTTGGTCCCTCAGAAAATCCCAGCTTTGTTTTCAAGGTTTTACTCAATTGACTTTATTATGAATTTGAAATCCAAATAATTTGATATTTTGTATTTGAAATTTTCTTGTTGGTATCAATATTTGATTATTTAACATTTGATTTCACCAGTTTTCCACAGATGGAGACTTTCCAGGGGAGAAAAGACGGTAGAGTTTTGATTCTGTTAGATCTGTGTCCTGGGATGTGCAATTGTGCTCCAGCATGAGCTGAGGCATTGCTGAATTATGAATGCTCTAATTGAGCTCACAGGGTAAAGCAGCTGCACTTCTAAGGTATACTGCAGCAGCTCAGGCAAAAATTTAAAAACTTGTTCAACATTAGCGGTCCCAGTGAGAAAAGAAAATCTCACCAAAAACTTAGATTATACAGGAACTGATTTTTTCTTCATCAAAAATATTTTGATGGAAATTCCCTATTGCTCTCCCAAGAAGAAGAGTTACCATGGTGTGGAAACTGCACACACAGTTAACATACTGATGCTGTGATTCAGAGCCAGAGTGGATTTCGCTGTAGATATTGCCCTGCCAGAGCATTTTTACTACGTTTCCCATGGTATAGAGCTTTTGTGACATTTTGTGGTTTTCCATTAACGAGGAGTCCTAAATTTTGCTCTAAGTAGTTGATTTAAGTGTAACTTTTTTTTCCCCTGCCATCTGGGCATTCAAACGTCTGCCTCATCTGCCCCAACCTCCTTTAGGCAAACTAGGTTCAGCTCAAAGTCTTGTACAGCCCAGATTTCTCAGAGGCGAAAGTGTGCTAATAGTGCGTGTGGAAATCTTCACGTTCCCAGAGGAGGTCAAGGACAGATTCCAACTCTAATGCTTTTGCACAAGTTGCTGAGACACTGAATTTCAAATTGTGTTCAAATTATAAGTGCATTTTAGGACACAGAAAAACAGAGAGCTTGTAAGACATTATGTAGTAGTGGAGAATATCTGCTGGATATGCTGAACATCAGCAGGAATTTATTCATGGGACCAGTTGTTAGACATTGGAGTGGACTGTTCAAGGAGGTGGTGGAGTGATGAAGGAATAACTGTGAAAGTGATGAAGGAACAACTGGATGTGGCATTTAGTGCCATGGTCTAGTTGCCAAGGTGGTGATTGGCCAAAGGTTGGACTTGGTGACCTCAGGGGTCTTTTCCAACCTTAATGATTCTGTGATCCTGTGATCTGATGGCAGACGCAGTCACAACGTGTGGAATCTGGAAAGAAGCACTGAATGAAAGTCTATTTTTATAGAGAATGGAAAGACACTGCAATATACAATAATTCCTCATGAATCACGTAATTGGCAGTTTGTAAAGCAAAATAAAAGGTGCGCTATTTTGTTAACAATGAGTAGAAACTAATTTTTACTTTCATAATACAGCAACTTACTGCAAATGTCGTGGCAGAAGGTTTCATCAGTAGACAAAGAAAACTTCCTTTGCTGCCAGTCAGATTTTTTTTGCATCTGAATGACACAGGTGATTGCAATGATTTGCTGTGTTCTGCCAGCAAGCACCTCTGCAATCTCTGTTTACAAGAGGTAAGATGAATTTTTGCATTATCAGGGCAAAATGAGGGTCTATCCTTTAGGAGGAGACACCCAAGATGTCTGTTCTTGTAAAGCTGTATTGTTTTCTTAATTTTTCTTACCCACCAGTACAGAAAAATTCTTGCACCACTTAACAGCTGTATATGCTGATGAATGGGAAAATATGTTTGAATCTTTTACTAGTTCATCAAACCTAGCAGTAGATGATGCTTCTAAATAGTGGAAAATATCCTTGATGTGTCAACTGTCCAGTGATGAGTGGGAAGAGTTTTTTTCCTGATTCCAGGACAAATAGCCTGGAGGAAGAGAATTGACTGTCTTTATCTTTCCACATGTTAAACATTACTGGTCAGAAAGTTCCCCAATCCTTTCAAAAATCTGTTTGTGGAAGCAAGCATAAGATGGGGCTGGAGCATTTCCCAGAACTAATTCCTGACCATTATGAATTGAATCTTCTCTTTGCCAGAAGCTGATAAGTAGTTGGGTTTTCTATGTTATCGAGGAGGAGAGTAGCATGCAACAATATTCTGAACCTGTTCTGTTCCCTGGAAAGCCAAAGGCAACAGTTTTCACTAATTTCAGATGGAGCAGGGGTAGGGTGTCAGAATCAATAATTTTGCTGTTGCTCAGCCCAGTCCTAAATCCCCAACATGATATTAAAGGTCTTCTAATTACATAATTTTTAACCAATATGATTTACTTATTAATCAGAAATGTTCTGTAGTAAAATTTTACCACATCTGTCTGAGTTATTAGTACCACTAAGTGATGCAATTCCATACACCTGGAGAACTGTGTTCTTGCTGGAACAAACATTGAGGAATACCCAGACCCATCCTAAGGGCTTCCTGAAGGAAGCTAAGCTGCCAGTAACAGATTTCTCCTTATCTAGCTGAATTTTTCATAACAAGACAGTAAAGCAAAGTGTTTGCATAAATACTTTTCACAGTTAATAGGTACAAATCTTCTTCTCATTCTTTTAATTTAGTATTGTGATTGATAATGAGCAAGTGCATTTGTGTTTATAAAAGGACTTGTTTTCTTCAGCATCTCTTTGATTTGTTGGAGGTTCAAACCCCATCAATGAATTTTGTCCTCCAGCTTCTATGGGAGAGGTGACCTCCTTTGGCCAACGCTGCTCAAGTGCATCAAGAGTTCTTTGGATGCACCAAATGGATGAAGGACCTCAGGGGCTCACTTCTTTCTCTGAGAAGCTGTAGAATTCGGGTGGGAGGTTCCCACTTAGCTGATTAGGTGTCTTTAGGTTCTTAATGAGTACTGCATTAACACCAGGGTGCCATTAGATTTTTATGTGCTGTACAAGTTAAAAGGGCTCCAGGCAGCCATTAGTTTTAGAAGTGCTCTTGGATTTAGGCAATAAATGCCACCTAAATCTTAGAAACCAATGTAGATAGTCTGAATACCATTCAGCGTTCCCAGTCCTCGCTTGGATGCCAGAAGAATAAAAGCAGTATAATAGATGGGCATCCAGGTCCATCTCTTATCTGATCCTATTGCCCATTGCCTAGGAACCAGTCTTACTAAAGTCTCACTCTGGAGCTGATGGTCTTGTTCTGGGCAACCTGAGGCTTTAAAAGTCACAACAGGCAGCTGTGTTGGCTCCTTGATGTGCGCCGGGTGATTCAGGTCCTCCTCTGCTGCCAAGCAGAGAGGACTGGGTCTTGTCTGACAGACACTGTACATTGAGATTGTAGCCCCATTTGCACACTGCATATTATAGAGAATTTACTTTGGCTCTTCCTTGTTATCTTTCTCTATTTAAAATAGGAGTAATTCAGGGTGGAAATGTATTTCCCCAGACTCTACACAGCAATACAGAATAGAACTGTCCTGTAATGATGCACATAAATAATTAGTAGTGCTCCAACAGAGATTAAGTAGGTGCTTCCACAGTTCCTTGCAAAAGGTAGCTACAAAATTTTAACTTTGAGTTGCAAAACAAGAAACTGAACCTCATGTTACATTGCTGTAAGAAAAAATATAAATTGAGCCGATAACTTTGGTGTATGTAACTTTAAGAATCACAGGATCATGGAATAATTTAGGTGGGAAGGGAGCTCTGGATGTCATATGTTTTGACCTCCTACTCAGAAGGGTCCCTGAGGAGTAGGTAGCTTTGTCAAATCCAGTCTTATTTGTGTCCCAGTTCCAGTGTTTGACCAGCTTTGTGCTAAAAAAAAATCACATATCTAACTGGAGATTTTTGTGATGCAACTTGTGTTCATCACCTTTTTACATATCATTGTGCATCTCCTGGAAGAGCCTATCTTCTCTATAATCTTCTATTAGGTAGCTGGAGATAGCAATAAGATCTGTAAGAACAGAATTACTTCTGCTTGCTGAATTGAATAATATTGGACTTTTCCACCCTCAAGGCATTTTTCCTTACAGCTTTAGTGATATTCAGAAGTGTTTTCCAACAAAAGCTTTCTGCTTTCTGAGGAACTTCTGAAAAGAAATCCTATTTAAGGAAACATCCTTGTACAAGGGCTTGACAGGCAATTCTGCTAATCGTCACCTACTTTTCACTTCTCATCCACAAACTGAAGGTCGAGAACTGTAGTTGTCATTCTGAGCTCATGACAGGAGCAGGAACTTCCTTTACCGCCCACACGTGAGAAGCACTGCAGAGCGGCCTGGGTAAAATCTTTGCCATGCTCCATGACTGTAAGAGGAGAAACTCTAATTTACAGGATTTAATTTCAGAGGGAAGTGAAAACTTATGGCCTGCCCCTTTTAACCTCTCCCTTCTCTGGTACCTAAAGGGAAGTAAGGTTTGCTTTGGATTAGGTGCCGCCTTCAGTCCAGCTCTCCTTGGCACCAGTTACAAGTTCTTAGGTTGCGCTACTGCAAACCCCTAACTTGTGTTTGCAGCTGAATGTACGCCTAAGCAATATGCCTGAGCTGAGTTAAGCTTTAGTTAGGTGAATGAGGTCTCATTTCCTCAGTATGGGAAAGACATGAGGTTCTGTTGGAGTGGGTCCAGAGCAGGGCTACAAAAGTGCTCAGAGAGATGGAGCACCTCTTCTACAAGGAAAGGCTGAGAGGTCTGAGACTGTTCAGCATGGAGAATAGGAGGCTCTGAGAAGGCTTTTGAGCACCTTGCAGTACCTAAATGGGGCTTAAAAGAAAGATGGGGACAGACTGTTTGGTAGGGCCTGTAGTATAGGACATGGGGCAATGGCTTTAAACTAAAAGAGGGTAGATTCAGACTAGATGTAAGAAAAATTGTTTATGTTAAAGGTGGTGAAACACTGCCACAGGTTACTCAGAGAAGCTGTGGATGATCCATCCCTGGAAACATTCAAGGCCAGGTTGGATAGGGCTCTGAGCAACCTGGTCTAGTTGAAGAGGTCGCTGCCCATGGTAGGAGGATTGGAATAGATGGCCTTTAAAGGTCTCTTCCAAACCAAACTATTCTATGATTCTGTGATCCAAGCACCCCCTTCCTCCCAGAGGGGCACTATAGAATACACTGGGAAACAGGGAGCTTGCTTGGCCCTTGTGCTTCTCTGGAGCTACTACTTGAGTGGGGCTGTCACCATATGTGCAAAGTCACCAAAGTGACCTCACTGGTCTTCAGCTGAGGAGCAGAACAGGTCAATTTGCACAGCATTAGTCTGCTTCGGAAATCTTTGTTCTTCCTGCTCGTGTTGAACAGCTTATCAGACTCTGAAAAGTGACTTAACTTGTATCACCTGACAAAGATATAAGTGTAGGAATACAAATATTTTTGTTTTAAATAGAGTCCAGTCTGTACTCCCCTCATTGGTTTTCTGTATGTTGCCAAGTATGAGCAGTGATATAAAAAATGGCATATGGATTCTGAGCAGGTAAAAGAAGTATTCAGGATACATCACCTTTATTTCTGAGCCATTTTAGTTATGCTGGAACTAAATCAGGAATAACTCCATGTCAGCCAGGGAAATCAGAACTAGGTTAATGTGCTAGATGAGGCCAGAAGATACAATCTTATTATTGTTCATGTCACTCTCAGAAACTCTCCTTTTTTTCCAGGTTGCTCACTAGGAAGCTTTTCTTGTTAGAGTAAAAAGAGATTTCACTGCTTCTTACACATTTTTCATTCTTAGTCTTCATCTGAAGAAGTGCAGCAATAGTGCCCTACTTAGATAGATAAGAAGATAAGAAAATGAACAGAAAGAGTCAGAGTTCAAGCAAGCTTCATCATTTCCCTAGTCTATCCTCCAGGAACAGAATGCTGTTCTGATATATTTTCCTCTACTTTATCCAATCCACTTTTTAAATAAATCAAGCAATTGATCTACAACATTACCCTGGAAACTGAATCAACTCAAAGAAACTCACTATACAATTGAAATTTCCTCGTTTCTTCCCTGCTATCACCAATTTCCCTGCTTCCCAGGAGCACAGCAGTATGGGTTTAATCAGAGATGGACTGGTGGGAATTGCTTTGAGAGGAGCAGGTCCCCTACAAAGCCTTTAGGAATGACAAATGTTGAGGAGATAAGCATAGATGCAGATCTGAGGTTAACAAGTCAGCATAATTTACCAGTTACTTCTGCCTGGGTATGTTCCTTTGCCTCTGCATTTATACAAAGCATAGAGGCAGTGCTGTAACATGCAAGGAAAACAACAATAATTCAGCCAGTTTTCATAAGCCTTTTCTCTCTCAGTGACAGATAACACCCCCAAAGGCAGTGCATTAACATTATCATTTCTCTAACAGTGGTGTCTCCTGGCCCCAGTAGAGATCATGGTCACATCTGCTTGGAGCTATGAAAATATGTGCTAAAGGTCTACCTCTGTTTCACAGTGTTTGTGCACTTATATAAGAAAACTAAAGAGATGAGGAATGTTAGTATTGCTGTCGTCATTTTATAGGGAGGAGGTGGAGGAAATAAAGCACAGACAATATTACCAAGTGCCCTAAAGCCCCCTTAACTCTGTCTTGGAAACAAAATACAACCAGACTGGTGGCCACACATTAGTATGTAGTGACAAAGAGCAAGATCCAAGGTAAGATGGGCAAGTCATCATTTGTTTCAAAAATAAGATCAGTGACATGGAATTAAATGCACAAAGTTTTATCTGTGTAAGAAAGGTTTTAAAAATCAGTAAGTGCAGTATGAACTTACAGGAATCGTATTTTAAAACAAAAATGTCACATTCCCTTACTTATAGCATTCTGAGCTTTCACACGTGTAATAAACTAGATGTTGAAATGAGAGATACAAATATTGAAAGTATTTCTGTAAAGGATCAGTATCTCTGGGATATGCAGCAGAATTACAGATAGATAACCCAGTTTACAGAACCCCCATTTCCTAGTTATAACTATGTGCTCATCTCCTGCCTTGCCTTCTGCTAATGAGGTAGCAATCAATAGAAATTACAGCCCCTGGAAGCACTACAGCACATAGGAGATTAATATTGGAAAACAGCTGTAACTTTCCTATCAGATACTTCTGGCAAGCATTGATTGCTACTGATTATACTCATGTACCTGAGCAATAGTCCTGCAAGATTCACATCAGTACCTGAGAAAGCACAAAGGTGCTCAACAGTAAGAATAAATCAACAGTGAGGCTGTTACTGCTATCTCAGGATATTGTGGGTTATAAAAATCTTAACTCAGTCCTTCCCCCATGGTTGTAAATGGCTGCTGGGATATCAAGAAGTTGTCCTCATTGCGTTCTAATCCCTGACTGTGGCTGGGTTCAGGGTGTCATCATCATCATCATCATCATCATCATCATCCTCATCATCATCATCCTCATCACCAAACGGTTTGGGTTGGAAAGGACTTTAAAGGGTCCATCTCATTCTCAGAGAGACAGTAATAATTTGTGGGCACGTCCCACCCTAGGTCAGCACAAGTGGAGCCCATGTATGACCAGGTAACTCCTCCTTCTCCACTCCAGTCTCTCCAGTGCTTTGGACAATGGAAGTGAAATTGATTCCTCATGATGAGAAGATAGCTTTTTTGGAGGGGGTCTGTCTCCCTTACCGTTGTTTCTTTGTCCCACGTCCCATCATCCCAGTGCTGCAGCCTGCAGCACACTGTGCATACTGGGTATGCTTCTCCAGCATGTTTGTTTCCAAACCTGGGTAAATGTGTAGCCTTATGGGCAGTCGCCAACATGCTGTGAATATCGAGTGCAGGAAACACCTTGGCCACTCAGTCACAGACCCGAAGGGCACCCTGGGTGGAGATGCTGGGAGGCTGCAGAAACCTCCAAATTGCTCACCCTGCTCAGCAGCCAACAGGAACAGCAATATCCATTGCTCTTCCAAGGCTGGAAGCCATCGTACTTACACACACGACGTACTCTTGGCTTCCCTTAACGCAATGCAGCAAGTGGAAATGGACATGAGAGCTAAAGTGTACAATTAGCATGAGCACCCAAATAGTTAAGTAGAGTAGGAGACATGAATCATTTGTCAATCCCAATGTGCATGGCTATCATGAACTTTTCCATAAGGACTTTGGCAAATAAAGAAAAAAGTCGCAGCAGCCCTTGAAAGGCAGGGCAATATTACACCCTCCCACCTTTCTTTTCTATTTTCCCCCTTTGTGTATTTTCCTTGGGAAAAAAACATTTTTGAGAGAAAGCTGCAGGAAATTTCCAGCTGCCTCAGCTGTTGAGAATTTCCCCCAAGATCTCATTTGGTTTTGTTCTGCTCTGCAACCCAAAGTATACAGACTGTGTATTTGCTCAGTGTCTGTATGTCTGCAAGTTCACTGCTCACTGTGAGTGTTAACCTGTTCAGTAATTCATCTTCAATTGCAACAACTATTTGGCTGTTCAGATCAGGTTTCTACTTTCTAAAACCACTCCACACATTTGCTGAGGTGACCCCTTCTGCTCATACTGATCAGAGGAGTTATCATTGATTGGATCAGCTTGCATATGCTTTTGCTTGTATTTGTTGATATTCCAAGGACAGAATATTTCAAGGACAAAATTCTCTTATCTTTTTGGATGATGCTGAGATGAAAACAAAATTGTTACATCTGGTGAGAGTTAATCGTATTTCAAATATGTTGCAGTTGAGTTGGCTTGGCCAATAAATGCTAAATAGAACGTGCTCAGTGTTTGAATACTGAGACTATTCTTTTGTGGAAGTTAGTTTTGTAAGTTAATGGTTCCATGGAAGGATAACAAATAAGCTTTTGACAGGCAGAAACCCTCTGCTTTGTGCTGGGTAAAAACCTGAATAGTACTGAAACCAAATGCAACTTAGGTTTATATTCATTCAAGTGCATTGCACTGGGGCGTGTGGTCTGGCACACAAGGCAAGGGAAGGTGAGAAATCACTGTCTCTCCTTACTCAGCATAATCTTACACAACTGCGAATTTGAAGCTCAGGCTTCCTTCTGAATAAGGCCTGAAATAATTTTGGATTTGCTTTTGTCTATATCACATATCAGTGGGGAACCTGAGACATGGAATGAAGCCAGAATGGAATCAAGACTTTCCAAGTTTCAATTTATCATCTGCCTAAGGAGATTGAAGGTTTAGCTCCTCTAAGCCTTCAGCAGCACAGAGAGGAGGCAGGCAGGTCAGGCAGAGGGCTTTTTCAATAGCAAGAGAACTCCATGCTGGAAACAGCATCAGTTCATCAATGTCCAGAGGCAAGAGACAATGAGTAGTTCCCAAAACACCCAGGAAGAGATAGATCATTCTCTGGGTGCTGGGTGAAACAAACAAACAAAACAACAACCTGAATGCTCCTGAATACAGGAAGCATTATGTTAATCCATTTTAAAATTAGCTCTGTAAACCTAAGAAATCCTTGTTTTCTGACCATACTGCTCAGCTGCAAATTAAATCCTACCCTGACACATTTGTGGGCACAGTCATGGGTTAGGGTCACTGATACTGAATCTTTTCCATCCTTAGGGTGCTTGTTAGTTTTGTGGCGAACCAGTGATGACAGATAACTGCACGGCCAGGGTTGGGCAGGCCAGACCAGTGCTCACCTCCTCCTTGACCTTAGACATCTCTGTTGGTTTAATATTAAACGTGGTTTGGTCACTGGATGGTCTATCTGCAGATCAACTGTGCTTCTAGAGAGGCCAGTGACAAGATGCTTGTGAATTTTCAATGGCCAGGATCTGCGTGAATTAAGAAATAGCAATTGCAATGGTTGAGAAAATTTGTATGTGAATGTCTTTATGAAGTGGAGATAATTCTGAAGCAGTGGTACTCATCAAGATCCATAAAGTGTTTCTGTAATCCTGTTTATTTTCCTAAGTGTCTGCGTTTCGCATTTTGAGTCATCCCTACCAAGGTGATACCTGATGCATTTCCTGCAGGACACAATTACATCTTTACTGTGAAGATGGGTTGAAGCAGCAGCTCGACTGCAAAGACAACTAGTCCTTGATATTCCAGAAGCTGTTGAGGCCACTGGGAAATGAAATTACTGAACGTGGTCTTGGTCTTGTGAAAACATCCAATAAGAGATACCCTGCCACATGAAGAGCCCCACTGGTCCTAGGAAAACAAGAGACCAGGGAAGTGTGTTGGCTTGCATGAATTTAAGAGTCTGAAGCTACAGGACCACTTTTATCAGTGTAAAAGCTGCATGAAAGTGACTTTCAGGATCAGGCTATAGATGCATACTGTGACCCATTCTTTAATTTTAAATAATTTTTCTCCCTATGGAGGTACTAGATATTAAGGTTTTAGAGACTTTAAAAGCAGGCAGCCTCAGTTAGTAAAATGTCATTCAATGAGATTTGTGAAGTTAGGAGGAATATTGAAATTTCATGCAAAAACATCATTAAGTTTCTTCATATCAGCTCTTTCATGATTGCGGTTGATTTACATGAAGGTATAATGTCTTTTCCTCATTCTGACTGTATGCTTCCTCTTCTCCCATAATCCTGTGGCCTATAAATTTAAAAACCTGTAGATGGTGGAGTTTTCACTTCTCTCTTAAATCTTTCACAGGCTGGAAAACACAGGCCTAACGGGTGTTTCTAATCTTCTGAAGGAAATGGGGGAAAAGGATATTTATGAGAAGTAAGGTCAACTTCCTTTATCCTTTAATCTCAGACAAAAGGATGTCTTTTCTGGCCAAACTGTGAGATCAGGTACAGCAGATGGGACTCAATTCCCAGCTCAACCCCAAAGAGGATCTTTCTAGTCACCTGTAGTCATCTGTAGATGAACTGATTTTCCTGGAGTTCAAGAACAGATGGGCACCTAGGGGTAGTTTTATAAATCTTCATACTTTTTGGAGTGCAACAGCAGATTAAGTGCTTTTGGCGAGATCCACAGAATTCTAGGCAGATGTTTTGTTTCTGCAAAAAAATTGGTTGGGCATGTGTCTGGGTCTCAGGGAAGGAAATGAGTTATAAATGTTGGATGCTCAGATTCACTGGGGTATCTAAATCTAGAGACAGATCTCCTTGCCACTTGTAGTTGTCTGAAGGCTGTATAAAGTCTACATCAGCTTCTCCTCATGGTGTGGACCATTCTAGAGAGTCCTTTCATGTCAAAAAATGACATGAAATGACATTTTCTATGCAGAAAACGAAGGGGCTGAGAGAGGCAACTGCTTGAGCTGACACTGCTGCTGAAAGGACAGTCCCAGGAGTTTGGTGATCTTCACTGTTGGGTAGGTGTTTTGAGGAGACACAGATCACAGCTATTTTTTGGGAATAACCTGTTTTGTTGTTGACAGAATCAAACGGCAATGAGTGCTAGCAGATTGTTAATTCACCCCATGTACACTCACCCATGTAGTTATTAGCCTCTCACTCATAGCTGAGTGGTTGCAGCAGTGTCTGGAAGTCTCAAGCCCAGCTGTGTGCTCAGAAGTGTGGGGTCAAACTGGCTCACGTGGTTGCCTGGCAGGTCTCTGCAAAATCCCTCTGAGTGTATTCTGGTTCATCAGGGGAGTGTGTATTTCTGCATACAGCAGCTGGCACACTCCTGGATAAAGTCTGAGCCATGCAACCTGTCACTGCTGCCAGGGGTTCCAGCAGACTCCTGTGCACTGAGTTTATTGATTCTTCTGGACTACACAGCACTGCCAGTGTCTAGAGCAAATAAATTCCTGGAAGGGTTTCAGGCACTACCTTCTCAGTACACACCTTCCCTCTCATTTTCTGGTGACAGCATCACCTGACCAGTGTTTTGTGACTTTTCATTAGGACTGGATGTTTTTAAGAGCAAGCAAGAGAGAAACATCAACAGAATCACCTTGAATTGCCCAGCCAGGATCAGTCCGTGATGAATGGCTGGAAGGGTCTTTTTCTTCTGCCCACTGAGTTTGGATATCACATACCAAACCGGAGCTGGATATTTGGATTTTTTGAAGTGGTATTGCCTTTAAACTAATGAGTTATTTAATTAGGAAAAAAAATTGATTTCCTGAGGTTTCAGCCTGTAACTAGAATTTCAACCATTTTTAGCCTTAAGTTGCACTGGTGAACTTAAATGAACTTGAAATATGCCTGCAGCTCTGGCACTAATATGTCACCGATGGGGAGCAGTAACTGACAAAAAGCATAACCTGAATGCAGTCAGGACCATGTTTCCTCAGCTAAAAATATGATTGACACTTTTTATTATGAGTCGAAAAATTCCACATCTTAAAAATGTGTGATAGGTAAACAGCAGTTTTTTGCTGCATTCTCAAGCTGAAAAAGCAGCTTGCCAGGCAATTTTTGGCAGAAAACAACAAAAGCTTACTATTACACTTGCAAACCAAGTGAGAAACAGTAAAAATGTACTGGTGTAAGAAAAACACATGCAGGCTAAGCTTCACTTGATCTCTGATGAAAAATGGCACCTTATATTTCAACAGGTGTTTATTTTTATGATTTTTATGCCTGCCATCTTCAATTTCTTCTTTTTCAAAACATCTTGCTGACATTTTTTGAGAGTTTTTTCAAGCTTCTGAAACCCCATCAGCATCTCTCACACTCTCATAGTCTACAGGGTTTGACTGACAGTATCACTAGAATGTTGTCTTTTACATTCTTTTACCAGTCTTTATGTCTGAAAAAAGATGAAGTCAAAATTTCTGGTATTACCCTTGGATGACCTCAGATGAAAAATTTGAAATAAGATTTTTAGGGTGTCTTCTCAATTATTTTTTCTTATTCATTATGACTGTAATAAAAGAGTAAGAAAAATCAGCCAAGAAAACATGCCTGGATTTGGTGTGGGAAGGCAAATCTGCTTGTGTTAGTGCTGTTATGCAAATGTGAACCATTTTGCAGTGTAGTCTTTAAGTTATGGGTTTTTAAGACAGAGAGGGGAAATCCCAAGGGTAATCTTTGCTGAGTAGGGAGAAACAGCTCTCATATGCAAGAAAGACACTGCTAAATTCAGAGGCAATGATGGGTGAGGGGGTGTACACTGAGCTCCCTTCCCCAGCAAAAGGCATTCGTATTAAAGACTCTCGAGATGAGTTGTTGGGTCAGAGTCCTTCACAGAGTCACCGTTGCTCTGTTCTGGCTACCTGGGGTTGTGCCATGGGACAGGGCGGAGACTGGGCCTGTGGCACTTGCTTTGAGCATGGACAAAAAATAAATCCCTTGGTTTAGCTATCTGTGATTAATGCTTAGTGCCAGTGGTTGTTGTCAATGATTGAAGTGGTAGCAATGAATATTTCAAATACAGGTTGGCATCTGTTGCACAGCTCTTTTACCCATTTTTGAAGAAATTTTAGCTTTGGGCTGGCTATGCAAATAGTGAATGTTGAATAGCAGGATTAGTAAGAGGCTGGAGGCTCAGCTGGGAAGAGGCAGGAGCAAAACAATGAGATTTGGCTGCTGTAAAGATCTTCAAGTGGGTCAGACTGTGGTATCTGTAGCAAGATATTAGGCATACTGCCTGTTGATTTAGGCCTGTGGGAAGGTCTGTTGGATTCCAGAAAAAAATGGGCAAGTGAAGACTCATAGCTCTGAAACAGTTTTTGTGCTGTTTGCTAGACAGCAGGGCAGTCAGGTAGGGTGTGCTCTGAAGGTTTCAAAGGCACTGATTGCATTTGCAGCATATTGTAGAGGAAGAGTGCCAGTCCTCTCAGCCCATCAAGCTTCTGGTTGCCTTTGTCTAGCGGTGATTCTTCAAACAGACCCATTTGTAGGCAGCCTCCTTCTCTACTGCTATCCCTTCCTCTTTTGACTGTGCTAGTTTCTAACAAATTAACCTCCAGTCCTATTTTACAGATTGTGCTTTACTGTTTATCTCCCCTTGATCTGACTGCTCTTTGCTGTCTCATAATTCGTTCTGCATGTCTCACATGGGCCATGACCATGGATGGCTGGTTTCTATGAGTCCCTCTGTTTTGTCACCTTAAATCTGTTCTCCTGCAACTTGAAACATATCCAAACATTTTTATCTGAGCTATCTTAATTTCTAGTTCTGCAGGATTTATTGTTTTCTGGTATAAATATAGATTCTTTGAAAATATACAATTAGTAGAAAAAACCTTCAGTAGGTGCTTGATTTTGGGGTGCTTGGTATTTCTCAGATATACTTGGTTCCAGCTCACTTGTCTAATAAACAGTATATGATTGTAGTGGTCAAAGTCTGTAGTCCCTGCTGTATAACACATTTTTCATTTATCTCCTTCTGTCACTGTTGGATGGGAATTGATCTGTTTGAGTGTATGATATGGTCTCTTACTAATGGCTCACAAATCTCTCTCTCTGTCAAGTGAGTGCCCATATCACATAATAAAATTCATCTCCAGTGTGGAAGCCTCTCGAGGGTCTGAGCAAAGCTGGTCACACTGTCTGGAATAATTTTTTTTTTTTTTCCTTAGACACGGTTTTATCTGAGAGTATCTTAGCTGGACCAAAAGACAGATATTTTTAAAGCTGTTTTTATACTAAAAAAAAGTAACCACTAGCTAGAATGGGTTTGCTGTGGTCTGTCAGTCTGAAGTGATCTGTTCTGAGTCCTGAATGTCAAAATATATGATATTTTTGAACTGACATTTTGGGGGCATTATTTCTTCATGGAAAGTTCAAGTACATTCAACTATCCATCTCTTTTTGGCATGCAGCCAAACCCATGAAATTTCAAACTGAGCAGAAAACCTTTATTTTTCTTGTTGTTATTGTTGCTGTTGTTATTATCTTCATCTTCCTATTTAATTCTGTCCATGTAATTTAGTTCTTCCGCATGTCCCAGGACCAGCAGTGTCAGTAGTCAGTAAAGATACAATTCTGTAAGTTATGGGAAAGGTGTGGATTTAGGATAAGTTTCATTGCAGTCTTGATGCTGTTGTCAAGTCAGCTTCTCATAGCCCCACCAACCCTTTGACTTTTTGTACTACTTTTCCCTTTCTGTTCTCATCCTGACGGACCAGGACAACTTTAATGTAGCAAGACCCAGGTGCCACTGTAACTGTAAACCTATGGAAACAGCAGGAAGTGCCAAGGAGCACATGCTGGGGAAGAAGACAGGTCTCTTGACAGAGTTAGACAGAGTAGATGTGCTTAGCGCACTGTCTTGGCCAAATTCCAGCCTGACTGTAATTTAATGCGTTAATGTAGTGTCTGTAAAGCTTTACTTACGTGAAATGGAGGCTGAATTATTTTCAAAGAACTTTCAGCCTTCCAGCTCAAGAATGCTCGGATAGGCCGAAATCGGGCAAGATGTGTTGGCTCTTTTTCTCTTCTTTTTTTCCTTCAGTTTCCATAACATTGTCTGGTGTTTGGATATATAACATATAAGGGACTCGATGCTGTGCAGCTGTTCATTATCACCCTTCCTTCCTGGTGGCAAATGATGCCATCACCATGGTTGGGTCACTGCCTGTCCAACCATTAACCCAGCACCACCATGTTCATCACTAAACCATGTCCCTGAGTACCATATCTACTCCTTTTTTTAATACTTCCAGGGATGATGATTCTACCACATCCCAGGGCCTGTTCCAATGTGTGATAACCCTTTCAATGAAGAAATTTTTCCTAATATCTAATCTAAACCTCCCCTGGTGCAACCTGAGGCCATTTCCTCTTGTCCTGTTACTTGCTACCTGGGAGAAGAGACCAACCCCCACTTCACTTAAACCTCTTGATATCAGTACGGACTGCTGGCTTTACAATCCCCTTCCTCCCTCTTTGTGTATGGCCAAGCCCTTCCTCTGTCATGGGTTTCTTCATATTCTCTTCTTACCTCTTTTCTACCCCTCCTCAAAATAAGGTATTTCTTATGGCCTTTGCAGTTAAACATCACTCCTCTATCTTTGTTTTTTTTCTGTTCCCTGCCAGCACTTCTTGCACCATTGGCTAAAAAATAGCAATAAAGGTGCTGTAGTTTAAATTATTTCTTGCCTACATGGTCCTTGCACAACAGAGATTGTGCAGAGAGTGTGTTAGTGTGAGGTGGCATTATTACTTCCCTACGCCGTAGGCACACATCATATGGAGAATTCCCTAGTCATAAAACAAATAGGTAGAAAATGTCACTGAAGGCCAGTGTAAGTTTTTGGCTATTTTTCTATGGAAAATTTGGGAATACTTAGCTCTAGCTGCTCTAAAGAGAATTAATTCCTAATAACCTGTACCTCCAGCACTTCAATGACACTGCTCCAGCCAAGGTGGCAAACCCTCCATGAAATGGAGTGTGTGCATGCTCCCCTTTCTGCCCTAAAGCTTTCCAGCCAGGCTGGGCAATTCAGGGAGACTCTAGCTTCATTTCACTGAATCTCAAGGCAGCTATATAGAAAGTCCACTGTATGCATTCCTTGCCCTCGGCTGGGCTGTGATGGGTGCATACTGTCCAGGTACCTATGTGAGGGACCTTGAAGGGCTGCCCTGTAAAAGTTTAACATCTTAAGTGAGAGCATCAGAGTCCCAATATTGCAGAGTTTCTGGGCTCTGCACAGGGATTTGAAGGTGGGAATGCAGTGCTTGCGGTCCAGGGAGAGACACAGCACTGCTGCCTCAGCGCTTGCCACAGCAGCTCCTCTGATGCTGAGACACTCAGACTGCTCAGGTCAGTGATTTGTGTCGCTGAATACTCTGTCTGTGCCTGCATGTGTCTGCGTGTGTGGGGAAGAACAAGTCTGCAGCTATTGCAGAGCCAGCTTAAGGTGATGGGTTGGGACACGTGTGTGGAGGGGCCCTTCAGAAAGCATTTATGGGCAGTGAGAGGATGCCTTGGCTGTGTGGGTCTCTCTCAGGCACTCACTGTTCTGTGGTGCCCCAATTCTTGCTTAAAGGAAGGCAGTTGCTCTATTTATGGCACAAATTTGCAGTCACTGGGGATTTGTCTCCATGAGCAAAGGCTCAATTAACAACTGGCTTCTTCTACAGGACTATGAATTACTGCTTTCCTGGTCCCTAGTGTTTTACTCCAGGTTCTTTAATGCCCTGAAATTTGTATTTGCCCTATGTAACTTTATGCTCAGAGACCTGTTAGCCTCCATTGTAACTCTGCTGGTTAATGGAGTGAAGCAGGCACTAAACAAGGTGAGACCTTCCCACTCCCCCACCTCTCCATTAGTTCTATCTTGGGCCCATGGCCTCACTTACATACCTGCTATAGCTGACAAAATGACCACCCCTTTTCCACCCCAAATCCAGCCAGCTGAGTAAGGCATGATCCACTTGCCTCACATCCACAGACTGTACCTGTTCCCCAAATCCAGTTACCCCATGGACTATGCTCAGGCAAACACCTAAGCTCCTTTAGTTGGAAATGGGCCTTCTGCCAAACCCCTTGGAGTTGGGGATCAGCAGGGCTTTTCCCTGTTTAGCAGACACAGTCTCAGAATAGTGTTTTCCTTCTCATTTGGTATCTCTGAAATAGGATGATGTGGTGTCTGTTGAGAAAAGAGGCTCTGGATATGCTGCCTGTGAGATTTCATTGTGAGCTGATGAGCATACTTACCTACAGCAAATGCCAGTGCTATTAAAGAAGGATTATATACAGATGAGGAGTTAATAGCTTAGAAAATATTTGCCTAATATTTTACTGGAGATGTATTCCATTAATGAGCAACTGACTGCCAGCAAATCACATCCAGGCAAGCAGAGTACAGCCAATAAATACACCACCAGGGGAGGAAAAATTGTGCTTTGGTGACTCCTGCATCCTATAATGCCTGTCCAAAACCTCTACTTCAGATGACAGGAGCATAAGACAAGCATTTGCCCTCAGACCCTTCAGATTTGTTCTGTGAGTCATCAGGCTGACAGTGTTCAAAACACTGTTAGTTAAAAAATAGAGAAAGAAATGGGTGTTTGACATAGGTTTGACCCTTGCAGTACTTAAATATGGTGATGATCGTGACAATTTTGCCCCATGCTTTGATTTGAAGATAATGAACAGCCCCTGATCAGCTTTAACTGCAGATGGCACAGTGGCAACACCCTTTCTTGGGAAAAAGAAAGAAGCAAGAAGACCTTAAAAAAAATGTTTCCTTGGAGTCCAGCAGGAGTTTTGCTCAGAACAGTCTTCTGGAGCAGGTAAGTCAGGCAGAGGTCAAACAGGGTTTGGTGGTGCCACTGATGAGTTTCTGCTTCCGATTGGGACTTCATGTGGGCTGTTAGGGATGGATTTTACTCCAGATTCCCAGCATTTTATACTTCTCTTACATATTTAAAGCCCATCCCAGATTTTTGCAGCTTAAAGACATCTTTAAACGTCCATTTATAGCTGATGGCCTGTTGCATTTCTGTATTCTACTGCAAGGCAAAGTCTCTGGCAGTGTCAGTGAGTCTCTGATGGAAGGGAAGCCAGCAGAGGCTGCAGTGAAAGCTCTTTGTCCATACATTCCCTCAGGCTAGCTGCTTGCCCTGAAACATTAGTTAATCAGTTGGTGTGGTGTAGGGGCCAGCTGTGTATTGGCCTTCTACTGATGCTGTAACAAGCCTAGCACTGTTATAATATGTTAGACCTAATTAATTTTCCCTGGTTGCCACCACCTGGTTCTGCTTAGATCAAACACTAATGAGTAGTTGACAGTAGTTAATGAGCTTCTGCAGCAAGCAATTCAGTTTTTTTCACTGACTAAAATTATTTATTTCTTCTGGGCACCATGCTCCCCCTCCCTGGGATATTTGGCACCATCAGCTCTCCATTGGGTCAGGCAGGATCCATCTCCATCAGTAAGAGACTGCAGCAGTGGGTGCTGCCCAGAACTGCCCTCCTCCACTGAGCAGGGGAGCTGTGATTTTGTCCACAGCTTTTCACACTGGTCTGCAGACCAGTTCAGCTCTTTTACTGGTGACATGCTCAGCCAGCCAACCCAAGCAGTCCATGCCCTGCAGCCATGGTGTCACCTTCCTTGCAGCGATGGGCTTTGTAAAGGTGCTTTTGCTGAGTCCTGCTCTGGTAGGGCTACTATGGTAGGTCTTCCTGAGTTGTCCAAGATCATAGAATCATGGAATGGTTTGGAATGGAAGGGGCTTTAAGATCATCTAGTTCCAATCCTGCTGCCATGGGCAGGGACACCTTCTACTAGACCAGGTTGTTCAGAGTCCCATCCAACTTGGACTTGAACACTTCCAGGGATGGAATTTTTGATTATAAAGATTTCTGTATGGATTGCTCATGGGGAAGAGGATCTGCTCTGTGCCCAGATATTTAGGAACTGTATCACCATTTTCCTGCTTTCCCACAGGTGCTTTAGGTGTCATTGCCTTGCGTTGTGCCAGCTGTAAAGTGCTCTGATTATAGTGAAATGAACAACTTGCTTACGCCAGATAGACACCTAAATTCTTCTGAAAATCCTGATGAAATGGCTTCCTTAAGCCAGATTTGGCACTTGGAGGTATCTGTACAGCAGAAGTACCGCTCACCTACCTTATAGCTCTGGTCTCAAACAATTTTCCAAACTGGGAGATTGTGTCTTTCAAACCACAGGTTTGTGAATGGACAACTGAGTCCACATACTTGGCTGTCTGTGTGAAGGGACCATTGAAAGGCAATGGGACAAATGAGAAAATGTGACCATTAGGGACATACTCTATGCCTGGCTAAGGCAAAAGGCTGGCAAAGTTTGCCACCACTGCCTGAAATGATCATCACAGCATGCCTAGCTTCCTGCAATTTTAAGTACTTTCTGTCTCCAATGCATTTTATAAGGATTGTTTTCTAAGTTTCTCGTGCTTCTGCAGAATATAGTCTGGGGAATTGGCTCAGGTTGACCTAGAGAGAGGATGAAGAGGAAAGTACTTTAGTAAGAGACCCTGCTCAATGTCAATTGTTTGGGTTCTCTCCCTCTTGTGGATCCACTGTAGAAATCCAAAGCATCACAATGAATGTTTAGATGATTAACCATCCTTGTGATCATGCGTAAAAAACCCTATGGACAGAGTTTTCTTCCCTATAGTCTCAGTTGTGGCTCCCAGAGCCATATGGAGGCTCTGTGGTCCTCTGCAGACTGCACATAGCACTGTCTGTGTCAAAAACAATGTCCCCATCATGTTACTGCCTCTGCTGGGGACTGACAATGTTCACATGGCCTCCCTGGAGCCCACAAACCATCTGCAAAGATATTGCTGGGATGGCCAAACCCCCAGGTTCTTGAGCTGTTGGAATCCCATAGCACAATAGAGTTTCTGCTCCACTAAGCTGCTCACAAGCAGCTATAATGTAATTATTACAGTCCTTTTCCCCATGGCAGTACAGTGATGTCATAAACATGGACTGATTATTTAATTATAAAAAAATATTCTGGTAATTATTCACCAGGATGCTGATGATACTGAATTTAAGAACTGTGGTAAGGAGAAAGTGGCTGTACTTCACCAGAATGAATCTTCTTGGTGGCAACTTCCGTATCAATGTGAAGTCAAAAAGAAAGAAAAAAGGGCAAGAGGAAAACACTTGTCTTATTCTTAGTCATTTTTAAAACCATCCTCTTAATTCCAGACTTGTGTCTGTCTTGTGTGATAGATGTGATAATGTCTCAAGACAAAATAAAAGCATATTTCTCTTTTACTATTCTGCTCCAAGGAAAAAAGACAAATTATGCCTTGTGAAGAAGCCATTTGCTATAAAGTGTAAAAATGCTTTAATATTAATATTTTATAATAAAATTCATGACATATTTATAAACACTCTATCAAGCATTTACAACTGAACCACAGCTGAGAGCTTGGACCGGAATAAATAAGCAAGGACACAGCTAGTATGAAATATACAGCTTAATTTTTATAATTGTGTGTGCTTTATTCTTTACACAAATGGAATGGATGCGCAGAGTATTTACACATAACAGGAGTGTAAGCTGGACAGGGTGTTTTGTAAACTCCAGTTCAGATTCTGAGTACCCCACACTACAGCTGGACTGAGAAACATCCTGCTAAAGAGACGCACGCCGGACATTGTGCTGGAGGGAGCAGCTTGCTGCATACAGGCTGCTGCACTCAGAAATTCAAACTGGCCAATTCAAATTTAGGAGCACAAATCCAGAAATTAAAAGGTTGCTATCCCACTAAGAGCCAACAGTGTTGCCATTTTTTTCCCTTTTTTTTAATGCTTCCCCCCGCACCCCCCACCAAAGATCTTGCGTAGGATGCTGGCTCCCGTCCCCAGAAATGCTGTTTTACATCAGGGCAAATTGCCTGTGCTGTAGGGCCAGAAGGTGTGAGCTGCTAATGTGGTGTGAGAGATGATGGATCGCCTCTCTTGCTTTTCACCTTAAAGAGTCTCAAAAGGGCTAATGAGGTGGTAGTTCCTATAGCTCTTGGTGAGATGTCAGTGCAGCTGAAGCCTTCTGCAAATCCATTTGGCCCTTGGGGTGTCTTTTTGTTAGCAATTTCACAGCACTGGCCTCAAAAAGATCTTGGTCCTTGACTTGGCCCTCTGGGTGTTTCAGTAAAATTAGCAGTAAATAATGATGGAAAGTGCTGAGCCGCTGTTTAATCAGGTGGCCTTGGTGTTTTACAGAGTTGCAAAAAAATCAGTGTGATGAGGAGGATGGATGTTTAACTTCAGGTGGTATGAATGGGATGGCCTCCATTGAAATCAGAGGAGTGACAGTGATTTCCACTGGCTGAGGCTAGCTATATAGGCTAGCTGGATAAATTTTAGATGTTATCTGTTAGCTTTGATGCTGATTTGTGTCCTAGAATGGAAACTTCCTTTTTTTAGCATAATGACCGCATTCTTATTTCTGAACCAATTGACAAAATGTCTGATTTTTAATGGGAAAGAAAAAAGCTTATTCCACCAAGGAATGGGCTTGCGCACTTGAATGCAGTTGCACAGTGAACCACATGCATAACATGACAAGCAAAATGTTCAAGAGGGAAAATACTGAGATTAAAAGCTGTGAAGGATAAAAGACCCCTTTCTGTGAACACGGCAGATATTATGGCTTTAAATCTGCATCTGAAAAAGAAGGTTATACTTATTTCATCAACACGGTTTTTCCTACAAATATCCTCATGTGTTTTCACTCACTGAATCCTCTGGTCAGGGATACAATTTGAAAAAGAAAAATTAAAATATAAGAATGCCAAAACAAAAATACAATTTCACTGAGTGCGGATGAGCAAGTAACAGTGAAGGTGTAACGCCAACAATTTCTCCATAAAAAACGAATGTAAATAGGTAGGTGGATGTTGTATACCTAGGACACTGTTGCTGGCTCGTAGTGGTTATTAGCTCAGGTACCACACTGCTCTCCAGGATGAGGATTTGTAATTTCAGTGCAACGGAGAGATTTCTTATCCTTGACTTTCACTGAGTGGTTCCTAGGACCCTATCCACACCGGAGCATCAAACCATGCTAGCTACAAACACAATTACATCACAGAATATTGATCTAGAAACAGCCTTTACTACCAAAGAAATTACAAAGCGCTAGCATGGACAGGGTACCTCTGTAGGAAGGGGGATTAAGCAAGAAAGAGGCTTTTTCACTGGTTGATGGTCAGACCACAAGACCAGTGAAGAAGTGCCGTTCCACTGAGCCCTGTTAGCAAGCTCTCAATGAGTCAGTGCATGGAAGATTTTTTATTTTTTTATTTGTGGCAAGGAAAAATAATCAAGTTGTAATATTGCACATCTGCACAAAGCTAGCAAGATGTCATTGTGATCATTCATGGGTGGACAAAAAGCTGTGATAATTTTGATTCTGCTTAGACCCTACGGTGCTACACACTGTGCCAGAACATGAGATATAGCACCAGGGGTGTGATCTGGCACTTTTCCTAAAGGGTCCAGCATTTGCATTGGTCTCATGGTTAGACGCTCCCAAGCCTTTTACACGGAAAGAAAAGGAATCTGATTATGCTAAGCTGTGTTAGCACCAAAATGGAGTCAGGCGCCAATTGCTGTGGGTTGTGAGTTTGGACTTTTTCTTTTTCACCAGATGTAATTTTGCATGAGTCTTATGCTTTTCTTCCTCCTCCCACTACCACCCAGTATGATCTGAACAGCTGCAGTGCAAAAATGGACTGCAGCTCTGAGGATGCTGCAACATGGAACGCAAAACATCAACACACAAAACAAATGGGAGTACAAGTCCTAAGGGAAATAAGACCTCTCACTGATTCTCTTGACGGTTTGTTTTTAAATATATGTTTTATTTTAAAAAAACGAAAAAAAAAAAAAAAAAGAAGAAGTGCAATGTCAACTCTAAAATGGAAGCACAAACAACAGACAGGGAAAAATAAATAATGTTACTACAGTAACCAAGGACTGATGGAAAAATTGATTGTACTCAGCCGTAGTGTTACTGTTCACCGTAAAGCACAGCACATGACAAAGCAAAACAGTTACTAGTAGGATAGTACCATAAAAGGCTGCATGCTGAACTAAGAAACAAAGAAGCAGATGTGATTGATTGCTTAAAAACAGAGCTGAAAATTAGAATGAAGTTCCTGCTTTAGAATACTTGGTTTTTCAGGTCTGGTGGGCTATTTCCCAGCCTGGGGCAATAGTATTTTGCTAGCATGGAAAAATCCATGGCTTCCAAAGATCTGGGGACACTCTGTGGACTTCAGCAGAATTATCCAAAATCAAAGCATTCATTAATTTATATTAAAAAAAAAAAGTTTATAGCCCTTCTGGTTACAAAGCTCTTCTGGAGACTTAACTGAAACCCTTGTTTATAAATCTGCGCTGACCAGGCAAGAAAAATAGTTAAAGAAGTGTGAACTTCTCAAAGTTACCATAGTTGGGCAGTAAGCGTGAGAGGCCTGCTCAGGGCCACTGAAATGCCCGTGTTTTTAACCCTGTCGCTGCTGGTGGCTTTTGCAAACATCCAGCTCGTCACGCTGTCCGCGGAAGTTGGCTGGATAGACCTGTCAGCTGGACAGGGCGTAGCAGTGTAAGCTTCAAGTAGACAAGTGCCAGAGGAGTCTATTTAGCATTTGCCCTTAAGACATCCGTAAGCGTTAGGGTTGCTGTAGCCACCAGCTCTAAGCATTGCACTCCTGCAGTGCAGCAGAGGCAGGAGTGTGGGTTTTATAGAGAACATGGTCCAGCAGCAGCAAAGGCAGTTCAGTTTTACTGTCATAGCATCTGTCGCAGTTGTCCCCTTGTAAGTCAGTGAAGAATGACATCACTATACGGAAGAAGGGCAATGTGAAATGAGAAAAAAATACCTCCTTCTCCCCTTCCATATACCCAAAACTGCAATTCCACAGACTTTCCCCAAATCCCTCACAAATGTCTATTGCCTCAGTTTTTATTTTTAAGACCCTTGTTGACTGTGAAATGAATGAAGATACAAGTTAGTTGGTGACCTGCCTGAAAAGAGAGGAAAGATCAAATGCTTTTGTTATTTCCCTGAAGGAAACGGGAATAATCATAAAACATTTGGGGATTACGGGTGCCTCCTTCCTCAGAGAGAAATTATTAACTGCATTTAAGCACTGACATTTTGCTTCTGAATAGTTGTCCCTCTCAAAAATGCATTATCCTTTTGTGTTCAGAAAATTCCTACAGGGCAGTGAGTTCAAGAGATCTTTCCACAGGAGTTCATCATGATTAAACAGAGGCAAGGGAGAGGATTAAATTGAAAGAAAAACAAGATGACGACTACAATTTAAGGAATTATCTTGCTTGTCATTAATAATAGAGAATCTGTTATGGAAGCGGTATAATGCAACTTGATGGTCCTCTTTACATTTGACAGTCGCACAAGGGTGTAAATATTTAATCTTTCAATTAATTAATCTTTACAAAATATCTTCACAAAAACATTTTACCTATAGAAATTAGTTTCTATACATCAATATATTTTTATTTTTATAAATTATTCCATCTTTAAGTGCCTTCTATCAATATAAATGATAAAATAGACAATCAAAAATTTTAAAGCTTTTCCCAGTTGTATCCCTCCTTGTTAACATAGGTGCTGTGAATCCTCATACATGTGTGTGTCCACATGGGAATGTGTTTGTGTGCACGTGTGTGTGATGTGAAATGCTTCTGTCCTCTCCCACCCCTAAACACCATCAAAATAAACCATATTGTTGGTAGTTCCTGATGCAATAGTGCTTCCAAAGGGGAAAAAAGAAATGCTTGACTTGGTTTCAGAAATCAAAAGATGTGCATAGTTACCAAAGTCGAGGTGTACCAACTACAAATGTGCAATGACAAGCTTAGAACAGGACCCACCTCCCAGTCAAGTCACAGAGTGTCCTAACAGTGACCTCAGTAGGAAGTGGACCAAATACTCTGAGCTTGATTTTGCAAGGTGCGTGTCGCCCTGATCTAGCAAAAATGCTTAAGCCAGTGCTTAGCTTTGAGCACATGAATAGTCCTACTGGAATTGGTGGGACTGAACGGCATAGGGAAGGGTCACAAGTGACTCCAAGTCAACAGGCTACTCATGTGTAGGAATTGGGGTCAAGTGCTGAGCGCCTTGCAGGATCAAGCCCTATATGAGGTTCAAGAGCTGGGAACTTCTCTAAAGAAATCAACACACTGAGCTCAGCCATTGAAATTGATCAAAATGTCCGCGTGGGCACAGGAGGTGGCTTAGCTCCCCTTGACAGAGGGTCTCCATGTCAAAAGTTTATACCTACAACTCGTGCTCTGAGCACACAACAGATTTGCTTTATATGGTAGAAGTCTTTTTGTTCCTACCCTTTGACCCATCAGTGTCCTTCATGGCTTCAAACACTTTGTGTTGTACATTCATCAAAATTCACATTGACTGCAAAGAACATAAATGCAACAAAAACAGGAAAGCCTCCAAATAGTATATTATAGTTTTCTTCTAAATATTCTCCCGTCGTAATCAGAGGTGCAGTGGCTAATTTATAATTTTTCCTTTGAAGGAATCCAGATGAAAGGCCCAGATTGTTCTTCAATTACAAGTTTGCATTGATTATATATATCTTCTAGGCTATCTCCTTGGACAATAGCTGCATTAGAGAAAACATATCAATATTTCTTTTAATTGATAGATACAGCATCCAGGGTCAGCAGATTTTCAGCATACTCATAGATATTGATGGAATGAGAAGTAATACTGGCATACTGCGATGTTGATTATGGAAAAGTCATACCCCTGCAGATGATAACTAAGTTCAAAGCAATGGTACCTGCCTATGACAGAGACCCATCCCACTGCTCATACTGAGAAGACTGAGCCAGGTTAGTTCAGAGAACCAGCAGTTCTGTCCCGGGGAGGGCAGCACAAGAGACTCCCACTGTTGGAGGTTAAGCTTTACATTTCATTAGATTTAGAACCTACTTCAGCAGTGGGCAGCAGCATATTTACAACTTTTCTGACCTGGTTATAATGAGTTCACTCTTGGCTGCCGAGGTTAACAAGATCAGGCCCACGCTGACAGAAGGTAAAGCAAATGTAACACAAAGCACAGTGGTTTCCCCCTTAATTTGCCTCAGCATAGATACTCCTTCAGGACATCAAACTTTTGAGGAGTCATGTGCCTCAACTGCTCTTGAATTTCAAGGAAACAATACTCTCAAGCCAGAAGTCTTTACTCTGAGCACACTATACTGATAGGTACTCTAGGTCAAAGAGTTGATCCCGTTGTCTTGCAATAAAAGACTATATCTTGGGAAAAAATGGTATTAATAAAAACATACCTGTGAAATATTCTCCAAATTCTTGTTCTAATTTAATTGCTCGATCGTAGGTTTTCTTTGCTTGCTCCTCTGTAAGACGTTTATTCATTTCCCTAGAAACATGGAGGAAGTCATCAAAAAGTTTAGATTCTTGAGAGAATGGGTTTCAAAAGACATGTTGAACTGAATCACAGATGAATTGAGATTGATACAAGAATAAAATGGTAAAATTCTTCCAACAGTTCATGGAAAGCTTCAGTATTTTCAATTTAGTTTCATTCTTACGTAGTACAAAACTACTTCTTCAGACTATTTCCCATTTCACTTTTCTCCACCAAATTTTTATCTTGGGTTCACTGCTCTACATTCTCAAACAAAATACAAGGCCCGAGTCTGGTAGTTGCTGACTGAGACTTGGGACATCAGACTTGGGACTGCTAGACCTGGGACATCAGGAACCCATCGACAGGTCTGGAATCTAGGATGTCCAATAGCCTGAGCACTCAGCACTCCTGCCTGAAGCTCCTTCAGGAACCTCTATATGTCCCAGACTCAGCTGGTGGTCTCAGATGAATAAGGTTGTACTGACTGTTTATTGGGTGCCGATAAATATAGAAACAAAGACAGACAGTAACATTCTGGTTTTTTCAGTGTTTTATTATTTGACGGAGCATTTCTGTTTCAACAGAAGCATTATTTAATAACTTTAAGAAATGAGTTGTCTTGCCCGTGCATGCTCAGGTATTAATACCACCGTATACTTGCAATGAATCAAGCTCATGCTCATTCACTGCCTTACACTCATTTGCTTGTAGATGTCCAAATTATCAATAATAAATAGAGTTTGCTTGTTCTAGCATTTTTTCCCAGGATGGATTCATTTTTTCTTAAAATATGACAGAAATTTTCTGAGGCAACTAGGAAAGCAAGAGAAGGGCATATCTTGTGTTCTGCATAAATCTGATTTTATGCTTTGCACTGAATCATATGATTATATGGTAATGGACTGTATACAGTATGCCATGGGTGATGCATGTAGGAAATTATGGACATGATGGTGCAAAAAGAAAAAGCTCTATGAAGTGCACAACAGTATGAACTTGCTACAGCTAACTCCTACTTGGCTTCTGAAAAACATTCTGGAAGATGTCCAGGATGCAAAAAGATATTTCCAGAAATGGCTTAAAGCTGCCTACCTATGTAAGTAACCATACAGCTGGGAACACTGCTTAGAAAAATCTCTTTGGAATTATTAATGCCATGGAGAAAACAGGTTTATAAAATGAAGGCTAAGAAAGATTTCTTTTAAAATTTATGTCAGTTATTTGTAGATTATAGAAATAGGCTTAATATAATCTGTGTGTTGTCCCGATAAATTTGTAATACTACTAATTCTGTTTATTGGAAATCTATCTGTCTAATCAAGTTCAGGTGGACTTCGCATCAGCTACACCAACTTGAACACCTCTTTACGTGACTGAACCAAAACTCTGTCTTGAAGTGGGACATTCCACTGCAACTTCTTAGGCAAACTTAACATTTTCATCTTACGGACATTTAACCAATATTGTAATGGTAACATCCTCTTCCTTTCAGATCTATTTCTGGTAAATTTTTGAGAAGTCTTCCTCAAGGTCTTTGAATAGCAGAAAAGATAATACAAATAAAAATATAAACAAGTGTTTAAAATAGGAAGTACTTTGAAACAGGTAGAAATTTGCATTACATTTTCAGGTTGTAGATTTGCTTGGAGTATAAAACTGTGCTAGTTGTATTCCTGACTCTGCCTGTTCTGTGCCCTTAGAAGAGAGGATGGAGAAGGAGGAGGATGGTGATGTCCATTTTTCATGATGAAATTAAAGTGCTATCCTACTGCAGTCCCTTCTATTTCTCATTTCTTAGCCAGGGACCTGCACAGCTGGTGAATTCAAAATATAGAGCGTATTTTCCAGGGTTTTCCTCCTCTCCTAGTGAAGAGCTCAACCTGACTGGTTCTTTCTTACTTCCATTTCTCATCCCCATGATCTCACCACTCTCCACATTCCTCTAGAGAAAGAGGCTGATTGAAGGGTATGAACAAGGATGCCTCTGGGGGTAAACCATGTGGAGTCATGTAGGAGTGGGAAGAGAGGAAGGGAGAAAGGAATGGAAAAAGGAAAGGAAGAGAGGAAGGGAAGGAGGGAGGAAAGAAGGAAGGGGTGATGGAGCAGTTTGTTTACAGCAATGGCCACGTGTTCTGGTTGCTTTAACATCCAAAAGCACCTTATGGTCGTTCACTGCTGTGGTGATAAGTGTTAGTAGAGTATTTCCAGAAAACCTGCAATAATCAAGTTTCAAGTGCAGATGCAAACTTGATTTATGCTCCCTTTGCTCTTCTTACCTCTGCTTCAGATGGGTGCAAACGAGCATATGCATAAATGAGAGCCTACAACTTTATGTGCGAATTTTGATGAAAGAGAAATATTTTGTCTTTGTTTCTCTGCATCTTGTGATTAGAAATTTTTTGTCTTTTGTATTTTGACTTTATTATTAAAGTAGCTTTCAACTCATTTGTATGAACAGGACTAAAACCTATCATTTTTTTGTTGCAGTAGTTGCAGTAGTTATATACCAAAGAAAGACTGAATCACAGAATCATTAAGTTGGAAGAGACCTCTAAGATCATCAAGTCCAACCTCTGGTCACCACCTTGTTAACTAGATCATAGCACTAAGTGCCACATCCAGGCATTTCTTGAAGAGCACACTTGTTTCATTGCCCTAAATGAAGTATTATCATTGCTTTGGTTCAATAACAGAATGATTACCATAATATTTTGCATCTTCGTAACACCATTCAGTCAGTCTATTCAAGGATTTGCTATTCTAACATCAGATCAACAAAGCCTTTGCATTATTGCCACTCTTCTGGTTCTGCCTGATATATTTTTCAGAGTCAGGGCACTTTTATTTACTTATTTTTTAGAATCACTCCAGAGACAATGCCAGCATTAAACAAATAATGGAAATGTTTTATGAATGGGAAAACTGTATGTTAAGATCTCTGTTAAAACAATCAATGCAGAAGGCAAGCTATCAGACTACCCTTCCCCTTCTATACAGCAACAAAATCAGAATATTATTGAATTGTAGGGCTGGAAGAAAAGTCAGGAAGCCAGGATGGTGCTGTGCAAGTAGCCCATATTGTGCATCATTCCTTGCAATGTGGCTGGACACACAACAAGCTCATTGCCAAAGGCAGGGCCAAGAAGAATGCACGTTCCCGGGATGGGTCGTGTTGGCATTCTCCGGCTCTGTGACCTGTGGCTGCAGGCACACCGTTACCACCACCAGACACGCATCTGTCACAGGAGGGGGACTGCCAGCATTTTTGCTGTCAAACACATACCTATGGCACTACCTGGCATTTGCAGAGCCTTGGGGGAGGGCAAGGCACGGAGTTCAAAATTTCACCCCTATCACAGCAAATTAAGCTGATAGCTCTTGCATAACTGTAAGTGTACATGGAAAACAACTTGATAACCATGTATTTTATCCTGAGCTTTAACTCAGGATGAAGATCAGTTCCGTATTTCCTCCTCAGCCTTCTCTCTGTGACACTAGATAATTCCTGCTCCTCCTACACCAGCAGGGTGGAACCTAGAATGAGGCCAGCACTCCAGCTGAGGCCTCATCCATATCCAGTAAAACAAAATAGCTGTCTATTGTGTCCTTACACAACACTGATATGAATACAGCCCACAGTGGCAGTTTCCTTTTTTGCAACCACATTACCCATCCATTCATATTCCTGTGTGATCCACCCCAACTGCCAGATGCTTTTCTGCAGTGCTATAGCTAAATTATTCCCTGCTTGTACTCTTGCATTTCATTTTCTCTCCTTTGTATGTGCTGAATTTCATCTTACTGATCTTACGTTGAGTTTTGATCTTATCCCCCAAAGTGTGTGCCACCTCGGACAGCCTTGGCAGCACACAGCTGGTGCCTTCTCCTTCATTCTTGTGTTAGTTTGCCCCTCTCCAGCCCCATGGCTCCTTGCCTATCCTCTTACAGACCTACAGGTACATGAAGGGCTGGCGAAGAGGAACACACCTCAAGTCTGACATGGGTTTAACCCCCTGATTCGTGCCCTTGACCAGACTCTAAACCCCAAAGGCACCCGAGGATGCACGGGACCAGCCAAGCTGCATGAGTGAGTCCCTGGTGAACTTGTTGCACAGGCTGGAGCAAGTACACTAAGCACTGGCAGGGAGTCCTTCACTGTCCAGCACATAATCCCACATGTGCCAGTCTGAAAGGTTCAAAGCTACGGCTTGTTCCTTGAGATACCAGGATACAGTGGATGACAGGCTCTGAGGGCACTCTTCCCATTTCCTCTCATTGTCACTAATTTTAGAGAACAAGCAAAATGTAGACTCAAGACCTGTGTGGTGCCACTTGAGGCTGTACCCAAAAAAATAAAATGCTTGAAGAAGTTTATACTCACATCAGAGGCTCCCATGACTTGGGCTTAATGAAGATAGCAATGGGATAGAGTTGTGCAACTTGTAGTCGTTTGATAGCATTTCCTGACACATCAAGTATACAGTGCTTGCCCTGTTGGAAAAAGATGAGCATGTGTTTATTTTTGCAGACTTTGCTGCAGATCAGCCAAAAGATTGGAAGCAAATCTGCAACGCAGTGCCCTGGAATGGGGCCATTACTGGCACACCAGGGAAGGGGGAGCCCAGGGCGTGCACTCCACTACTCTGCATTCTTTCCTTTGCTTTGGTGCTAGTATAAATATACACTGGTGATGTGGGAACAAACTTAAGGTTTATTTTTCACTGGGATGAAATCTGCAGGGGCAGGAGGATTTTCTCGAGATGAGGAAAATCAATTCATAAAAGTAATAGGATGTCCATGTTCTTAGCGATTAATTCAGCTCCTGTTTACACCAAAGACTCCCTGTGTTACCTGAGGCAAATAATTTGATCTTTCTGCGGTTCATTCTTTTGCCTCTGTGAAAGTGATTTAGTTTATTTACCTGTCTTACAGAGGGAAGAGTAGAGGCTGTTTTGCGGAGTACTTGAGGCACTGTGTTAGAACCCTGAATCCATGGCACTACATCCAAGTACAGACAGTGCCAAAGATGATGTCATTCAAAGTCAGTGACTCCACTCGTGGAGTCATTATAAAGCCTATAAATATTAGGCTGCCGTTCTTCAGCTATTTTATATTTTTGGCAGAGAAACATGTCTGAGAGACAATGTGGAAACAAAGCAGATCATGTTGCACTGGCAATAAAACTACTGTCAACCTACCCTTTCTGCCACGAATCTCACAGACTGGACACTAGTTCCATACAAATTATCATTGTACTGCCCAGCTTCTATAAATTTGTGCTCTTGGATATCTTTTTCCATTTGATCTCTTGAAATGACAAAATGATAATCTCTCCCATCCACTTCATAGTCACGCTTTGGCCTTGTGGTATCTGCATGAAACAAAAGACAGAAGATCAAAGGGTCTGCAAAACAGTGCAAAAATTGCAGCTGTGGTTTGCTCAGTGGGCAATGCTGGGTCTGCTCTAAGTGAAGGCACTTCACATCTGAGAGCAGATCTTTGGCTTCTACATATTGTTTTCAATGGAGCTATGACAATAAAGCTGTCTTTTTGTAGTAATATCTTCTGATGTTTACCTCCAATCAATACAGGCTAAAATAAAATTAGGGTTTACCAGAATTCTACTTTTTTCAGCAGAATCACACACAAACCTCAAATATAAAATGCATTTCATACTTTAATGTTATTACAGTGATAAAATGAATTGTGATCATATCAACTCAATTTAGCCTTATTTATAAGTCTGATTCTGTTCTCATCTCTGGTAGTTTTAAGTTAGTGTATTGCCAGAGACAACCATTTAAAATGGAGTACAACTGCAATCAGGGCCTCAAATAAACAGCAAGCTATAACGGTCCAAGATATAAATACTCTGTTTAATTCAGGGTCTAATATTGCTTTCTGATTCAAAAGTTTATATCTCACACAAATCACAGATTATTCCGTATATTTATTGGTGGATGCTGTGCAATTGAGTTGAAACATTTTACATTTTACCAGTATTTCAAACTTTTATCTTATTTAAGAAACCATACATTAATTGATTACTAAACTGAGTTAGTGAATAGAAGGTTTCTTGTTTAAAAAAGTCCTAGTTCTTGTTTAAAACAGCTTTTGAGACAACTCTTTTGAGAATTTTTTCCCAGACCTTCACAAGCTTTTTTTTTTTTAATGTATTTGTTCTTTTCCCCTTTTCTGTCTGATGAAAAAATGACTTTTGAGAAACTCAGCTATGAATGCTGCTTTCACAGAAATTTACTTATGTGTGGCACCAAGGGATACAGTTCACTCAGCTGCAGAACTAGGAGTAAAATCATACTTACGTGGTACGCATGACCCAAACTTATCAGGGAATTCAGATATCAAATCATCGTTGATCCGATCTTTCATAGGACCCAGAATAATAACTGGCCTGGTGTAATTAACTGAAAAACAGAAAGAAAGGCACATTTTGATGATTTTACCCACAATAATAAATAAATTTACCCAAATATCACTAACCAGAGTTGCTGTCTTTATGTATGAAGTGAAAAATTAGGTGCGCATTTTATTGATGAATGTTTTATTTACTGACATGAAAAAGGGAATGGAATGAGTACCACTGCAGAGCTCTGTGATGGTCCATGCACAAGTCAAATGACTATGTAGAAGCATAGGTATATTTGCTATCACTCAACAAGGCCACTCCCAAAAGTTTGCAGATGGACTCTTCCATGAGGTATGGAAAGGCTATTGCAGAATTTTTTTCTCCTCAAGTTATATGAGTGCATCCCTCATTAAACCAGATGGATGTGCTCCCATTTTAAGTCGCCTTTCCACCTGTTCGTCTACCCTGGGCAGTGGCACATATCACATGAGAAGCAAAATAATAAAGGCTTTCCATGTAACAATATTGCAGTAAATCTAGAAAAATCTACATCAATATTTTGTAGGCTGATTAACATCCTGTACTAGTAAAGCCCATGAGAATGTACTGGGGAGAGTCCTGGGAATGTTAGGAAGTGGAGGCTTCCAAGGAATACCAAAACATCATTTTTTTCCATATGAAAATAGACTGAGTGTCCAAGAAAAGGAAGCCACAGCAAATCTGGGACTGGCAGTGCAAAGCTTACTGCTCTGCTGGTTCCCAGACTCTGAAATGAAAAATTAAGGAAGAGTGATAGAAAAGAAGATGACACTTACTTTCCTGTCTTGTGACAGGTTCATAAGAAAGGATGCAGTCTTCTTGGCCTCCTGATGAGAGAAGAAAGAGAAGAGATTGAAGCTGATGAGCAACATGTCAGGTATTTAAGTTTGATAAAATGCTTCACATAGAGACAGACCAGGTTCAACACTTCTCTCTTGATAAGCCTCTCACCTGAACCATTCCAAAGTCCATCATAACTTCCAGGTATGGAGACAGTTTTTTCCTTCTCCTCCCTCCCCTTCCATGTGTTTCAATTCTATACTGAAATCGGGCTTTTTAATTGACGGGCAACATGCCTTTATTTGTGATTGGATACAAGGCTGTTTACAAGGACAGTGCAACAGTTTTAAGATGCAATGCTTTTCCTATTGTTAAGGCCCTATCATGTTGCAGAGTAAGTCAAGAGGCTACCTAGACAGAACAATTTTTATGTACAGAATATATATATATATATATATATATAGTGGTTGAATGTTCTTCAGTGCATAGTCTCCATAGTCTAGTGCATTCACAGCCTAACATCGAGCTATGAGCTATTTTGTGACCCTTATCCTTTCCCTGAACACAAATCACAGACTCACAGAATGGTTGGGGCTGAAAGGGACTTTCAGCTTCTGGATATCAGCTAGTCCAATCCCCCCCTGCTTAAGAGCCTGGAACAGGTTGTACAGGATCATGTCTAGGCAGGTTTTGAGTATCTTCAGCGAAGGTCTCACAGCATCGTATTCTACACATTTGTCCTCCCTCTGCCCTGTTGGGACAGTGCTGTTTCCTCATGGTGATATTTAGGGGACTAAAGCAGAGAAATTTGCCATGAGAAACAAGTGGCACTATATGGACCATGACTGGGGTGCGGGTGTGCAGCCCCGATGCATGGCTGTCCTCCCATCCAAGGGAGTGCAAGAGGAGAGGGAGGAGGATTCTTCACCTAAAGCATGAATAATTCCTGCTCGTTTCTCTTTCTGGGTCACTGTCACATACTTGGTACCACATGAGGGCTCTGGCAGGTTCTAAATACACCTTAGCAAAGTTTAAAATGATGATTTTATTTTTGCTCAGCTCAGGGTTTGTCTCTGAGAAGATCCACAGATGGGATTTTGCAACTAATTTAGATAGCACAGAAGAAAGAGTATCATAAGGCATACCAGTGCTTTATAAAATAGACAGGGTTGCCTTTGTTTCATCTGCTTGCACCCACGTGAGCCTGTGTTATATTATTCTGGTGGGCTCCTACCAAATCAAAGTGTGCACCTACAGGGGAAGAGTGCTGCCTTGCCTGATGGAAATACATGTAGGATTTAGAGTGGAGTACACCTCACACAGTAGTAGTCTGCCTGCTATCTGAATTGCCCTTAAGGCTCCACTAACTATATTAACAAGCTTTACATTGGATGCAATGCCTAGCTCCCAAGAAGGTATAAAATTTTTTGTGGTTAAATCTCAAGCTGACTCCCACCCCATGAATCTACTACGTTGGTAGACTTTTTTGTGTGCAATATAGTATCTAGGCAGCAGTGACAAATGTGTAAGAGAGGTCTTCCAGTAAAAATAATGTTGTAATTATTGACAATGACAGAAACAGCAAATAAAACACTGTACTGACGTGTTAGGAGAGAGGGAGAACTGACAGGACCAACTCCAGCCTAGCAATGGTGCTGAAGCAGCAAAGGACAGAACATAATTTTTAATAAAAGGAAGAGATTAGACAGCATTTGAGGAGAAGGCCACATAACATATGAAGAATGTGGACAAGGGATTTTCTTTTCTGCTTGTAAATGTTTGATATTGTAATCACTTTTCTTTGGCTTTTTGCAACGTTGGAAACCTAGAATTATTGTTACACTAGGTTTTATGCATCAGATGTATTGGTTTCCCTTAAGTTTCTCAGTAAATTTAAAGGGTGATGTAGAACTCAGGATGTCTCATTTCTCTGGAGATCAAAAAATCCATTCTCCAGGCTGGACAAGGATGGCCCTGCACTGTCTGTCCTCTACCCCACAGGAGCCAAGGCTATATTTATCAACAGCCTGAGAAAGTCAATCTTGGGGTGGGCAATAAAGCCATCACATACCAAGCAAATGGAGGGGAGCCTGTTTGAACAAATACCATCTTAAACTTGAAAATATTTGTTTCAATAGCAAACAGATCCACAGCAGGAGTTTCATTTCATTAATTTCAGAAACCCGAGGCTTGAGTGCTTATGTCTAAACTAGTCCCTTGATACCTTCTGGAGCCAATGGCTGCCTAGAAAGAGGCAAGTGCTTATTCTAAGACATGAGTCATCTGACCTATTTTACATGTCTACTTTGTGAGGAGAGAAAAAGTCAGAAGGGTGAGTTTGTCTCCATTGTCACCTAACAGCATTTAAACAGCAAGGCCAGATGCAGACATCTGCAGTTAAACAGCAGAATCTCATGGGAGTGACAGTGTCAATAGCAATTGGAGGCAAATAGACAATAACTCTGAAATGACTGCTCTTTTTTTTCCTGCCTGTGGACTAACACTTGGCTTTGGCACAGATTTATAACCAGCACTGATAAGCCCAGCACAGATTTTACTTTCTTTTTTGCCCAGTCTCTGGCAGACATGTCCCCGTGCTAAAGCTTTTGGTACATCCACACTCTCAGTAGAGTATGGGCTATGGAGAAAAACAAGCCTGTTTTACAGATGTCTGGTGAATCTGTGGCCAGGCTGAAGGCAAAGAAAAATTCTCCAGCCCACTCAAATTGTGCTGAAGTTTAAGCCACTGGATAGGGTTGCAGTGAGTAAGGAGAAACTTCGAGGTTGACTGTGATATACAAGAACTTAAAGGCAGACATCTTCCTGAGGTAAGGATCTTCAGCACTCAGTTCCACACTCAACATGGGAGTGTGGGGAAAAGCTGCACCATTTCCACTACTTCTCTTTTCTGGAAAAAGGATTCAGGAAGCTTAAATTTCTAAGTGAATAAAATCCTGCCACGTTCTGTCCAGACAAAATCCTGTAGGTCCTCAGAGGCTGTTTTGCATGTTAACCATAGCAGATGGTAATCTTTAATGATCTCCACTCGGTCAGTACTGCATGGTTTTGAAGTAGTCCATAAAATATTAAGTATAATGAAGAGCTCTAGAGTCAATCAATAACCAGATTGCTAGAACCTTGTGATGGCTTTGAGGTATAAGACACAGTGTGAAATCCATCAGGACACAGGCTCTCATCATTTGCCTAAGCCTCATTTCCACCCACACTAACAGCTTAATTAGCACAGGTTAGCTGTATTGATCTGGAAAATCTTTGTGACATTTAACAGATAAAACAAAAAGAGAAAAAAAAGACCTTTCTGCAGGGTTTTGGTATGTTCCCCTGTTCTTCAGTAAAATGCCATCAAGTCAAAAAGAGAAGAAAATAAATAAAATAAGGAAACAGAGGAAAGAAAAGGAAACTTTCCTAAACGTAATATACTTATGGATAAAATTATTGGAGAACTTCCATTTTCTCAGGACTGCTCCATGCTTCCCTTTATTCTTGGTTTGCCTGTTGGTGTTTTCTCATGCTTGGGAAGAGAAGAATAACCTGGGGTTTGTTATAACCCATAACCTCTATAAACTGGGCAGTGAGGTCCTGCGCTGCCAGATAAATTTCATAAGGAGTATTAATTTAATCTTTTTAAGGGATTTTATAGGGTTTCAGATGGGTAGCTCTGAAATGGATGTAGTGTGCTGCCTCTGTTTTTCCTTTCTGATTAGATGGCAGAGAGCCTGTGAAAGACTCAAAACCAGTTTCATCGTAGACCTGGTAGATACCAGGCATTTTTCATGTAACCCATAAAAAGGCCCCATTTCCTACTGCCTTGCCAGAGCATCCAGGGCTCCCACAGGTCTGGTGTACCTGCACCCATCATGTGGGTAATGGGGCAGGAGAGCTGCTGTGAGCTGCCATGGGGCAGCCACCATGTAAACAAACACCCTCCCTCATCCAGCAACTCATGCAGTGGATTTTGGCATCCTACTAATGTCTGTGACTGAAAAACTCTGAAAAGAGATCTAAGTAGAGGAATAACAAAAAGCAGTACTAGTGAAGACAGCTAAAAGTTATTTATGATTTTAAAAATCAAAGAGAATTTTTGGGTTCATTAAAATTTTTGGACTAATGGTGGTGGTTACCATCCATACACATGTGAAATTCTTGTAGATGAGCCAAATTAATTTAATTTTCAAGCTCTTGTCTGAATTTGGTTGCTCAGCTGGATCTAAAATCAAAGAAGGCTTATTTTTCTGTGATCATCCATTTAGGTTTTGGGCTAACGTTTAAATTGCCTGAGTTGTATTTGCAAGACCTTGGAGAAATCAATTTATTGTTTTTCTCTTCTGCACAGACCGCACTGGACAATATCTCAGCCTCTGTTTGGTTCAAAATCCCCTTGCTGGGGCCCTATTTATGTGAATAAACACATGATTTTTGGAAATATATTGATAGCTCTGAAAGGCTGGAAATCCAATATGTAAAAAGATCATCAGTAGCCTGAGCATGAACTTATGACTGAAAAGTTTTCTGTGGGCAAAGATCAATATAGCTGTGTGGGTATAAAATGAGACTTCAATACTCGTGCCAATTTGAGTATACTTGAATAATACAGTAGTTCTGTGGAGCCAATGCAAGTGTCCTTAATAATCAATAACCTATTGAAATAATCGGGACTACTTTAACCTTGTTCTGAATCTTCAAATCTCATTAGAAGAGTGACTTGCTGATTTGCTGACAGAGGGTAAAATATTTTTTTCTACCACTTTTTCTTATTTTTACCTTTTAGTTATGTATTGCCTCTCTAGGTAATTGGTGCAATCACAACCAGTTATGCAATTAGACTAAATAGATGCGACAATGTGTGTGTAATTTTGATGACAGCTGTAAAAACCTTTACTGAACTCTGTGTAAGAGTGTTACAACACATATGCAGGAGGGAGACTTGAAATTTATGCCCATTATGAAAATCATGTCTTGCAAAACAAAAACTGATGAGTCCATGGTAAAAAATCTGTCCTTACAAGCTTGGTTTGAAAAAGAAATCAGAACATTTTAAGTTACAGAGCTCAAAATAAACTTTCAATCATGTTTTGATTAACTGGACCAGGGATAAATCAAAATTGGCTGTATGTGTCCTTATCACAAAAAGAACAACTTTCTGCTAGACCAGGACTTTATATACCACTCTGCAAACTTGGCTTTACTGCTGAGAACAGGAACAAATAAACTAACTTAGACTTCATAAGAGCATGGCTGTGTGATTCAGCAGCAGCTGTGTAGCAACTCATCCGCTTTTAAGATCAAGCCAGCATTTGTTCCTGGACCCAAAATACTATTCTTATTTATAAAGAGTTAGGTTCTGCTCTCAAATGTGTCTGTGGTTCACCTTGAAATTAATGGAGCTGAAGGTTATCTGCCAGGAGAAAGAATGTTGGCTCCAGCCTTATTGTTCATAACAAACCAAGTGTTGAGGGCACTGGCAGAAGAAATCTGGTTTACTTTTTGCACCTTCTTGTTGCTTACAAGTGGTCAAAGAATTTTCTCTTGAGACCACATTGGAGGACTTTCAATGATATTTTTGAAATAAAAAATACCTGACTTCTGTTTTTTTAACTCTGGAGATATAAGCAATACTTCAGCCAAATACTCAAAATTTTAAGCAATATATTTTCCTAAAAAATAATGAGCACATCAGAATATCTCCTAGAAAAAGCCCAGTTGATTTGTAACCCCCCTATTCCTCACTGTCCCGGTCACAGCCCGGACATTTCTCAGAAGCCTTGAATATTGCTGGTTTGGAATGGTTCTAGGAATGACCAAGTAGTACAGGCTTTGACACTAGCTACTTTTCACTAAATGCTCATCATGAGAAGCAAAAGTTAGAGAAGTATGTTAAAACAATTGCCAGAGACCCACTAGAAAAAGTGCAGAACACCTCACTCTGGACTCCAGTTGGCCTGTTTTTATAGGGATACATATGAAGGCCTGCAGGAGAACACCCTGCATTTGCCATTTCTTACACAAGTCATTTCTTACCCACACACACTTTCTTTGTTCTGGCCAAGGTGTGAATTGCTGATTTCATAGAATCATAGAAGCATAGAATCATTTAGGTCAGAAAAAACAAGTCCAACTCTGCCAAGTCCCACTAAACCATGTCCCTGAGCATGTCTTTTAAATCCCTCTAGGGATGGTGAATTAACCACATCCATGGGCAGTCTGCTCCAATGCTTGATAACATTTTCAGTGGAGAAATTCTGTCTACTATCTAATCCAAATCTTCCCTGGTGCAACTTGAGCCCACTTCTTCCTGTTGCTTGTTACCTGGGAGAAGAGACTAACTCCACCTCACTACAACCTCTTTTCATCTGCTCCTCATCAGACTTGTGCTCCAGACCCTTCCCCAGCTCCGTTGCCCTTCTCTGGACACGCTCCAGCCCCTCAATGTCCCTCTTGTAGTGAGGGTCCCAAAACTGAACACAGGATTCAAGGTGTGGCCTCACCAGTGCCGAGCACAGGGGGACAATCACTGCCCTGGTGCTGCTGGCCACACTACTGCTGATCCAGGCCAGGATGCCATTGGCCTTCTTGGCCACCTGGGCACACCTTGGCTCATGTTCAGCTGCTGTTGACCAGCACCCCCAGGTCCTTTTCCACCAGGCAGCTTTCCAGCCAGCCACTTTGCCCCAGCTTTCCACAGTTCAGAAAGCAGTGGGGCAGGCAACCCTTTTCTTCCTGCTAATTCGCTGGGGAAACAGAAAAGAGGAACAGGGACAGGGTCACAACCTCATGCAAACCCCTTGATTCCTCCAGCCATTTTCTATTTGCTCCCCATGAATTTTCCAGCTTTACTCTGCATGTCACCAGTATGCTCCATGTCACCAGTGCATAGATTGAGAGCTAGATGAGTTTCCAAGTCAACACACATGGTGTCCTTGTAAAATAACTTGTAGTGCCTCACCTTGAACACACAAACTCTCCTCAAAGTGACACTACATCACACTGAAGAAAAACTGCAAAGTGGCTGGATCTGAATGGAGTTAATACCAATTTGGTTTTGTGGCAGTGGCTGATGCTGGGCTCCATTCCCAGCTACCCAGATACACACAAGAATAGCAGAAATAGTAACTGCACGCTCTCTTGTTCTGCCAGGAATGTTACCTTGGGCATTCATTATTTTTTTCCCCCTTTCATTAGGAATAAATAAATCAGGAGGCAGTGAGGAATACTTTAGGAAATCTTCTAGGACTATGTCTGGTAATTATTCTTCCCATATCAGAGGTATCAATAGGCTTTTATAGTGGAGTGTCCTTTCTCAACAGTCCCACAAAGTGAGAACTGTAGTGAAATAAGAGAACTTCCTTTGACAGGCCTCATCTTTTTTATCTCCATCCCTCACAGTTTGTTGACTTCACTCTCTGACCACCTGCCTCTCACTCTCATCTGATTCTTCTTGGTTTCTGACACATGATTTTTCTAGCGGAGATTTGCTGTGATGAGCTGTGCAGTGGGATGTACTATCAACACAGCTGATCTCAGATCTCTTTGCCTGAAGATTCAAAGACTAATCATCTGGACTCAGGAGGGCTTTAATTCTCTGCAGGAAATATGCTGATGTACCATGGCCAGGTAGAAATTGAACACTGCCAGGTTAGACTTCATGTGCCACCATGGCCATCTGAAACAGTAATTTCCACCTGGGAACCAAAGTTGCTAATTTGTCAAGGTCATGTATCAAGGCCAAATATCATGTTAGCACACACCAGTGAATCCTTAGCAAATGAAATCATGCCCTTTGGACACCAGGTTCTTTATTTTAAAGCCTCTTTCATTTGGCATAATCTAAGATGGGCTTCCTCTGCTTCTTAATGGCATAGCTGTCCTGTGGGCAGAGAAGAAATCCCTGCTGCATCTTCTCCACCAGGCAGAAGTTGTTGGATGTACCAGTAGAGTGTGGGGGAATCCAGCCAACAGGATGTTGCTGGAGTGAGACCAGAGCTTGTCCAGATGGAAACCACTCTAGAAGGAGGTGACTGCATAGCCAGTTACTCCAGCTCTACTTTTCCTTCCAAGTACCCATGTTCCAGCTAGCTTTCCCAAATCGTTTCTATTACCTTTCTTGCACCTCAAAACACACACTTTATTTTAAGCTGTTACACAGTCAAAGAAGAACTAGATACCTGGCCTGTCTTATGATTAAACTTGGTAACAGGCTTTTGTGGACGTGCTCCAAATATTTGGCTGCAACTGGGCACTCCTATTCAGGCTGCTGTTTGGGACAGTTCATCAGCCTAGATTCTCCTCTGGGCTTTTACCCTGAGCTCTCCCTGAAATATACAGATCTGGATGAGATTTGACTTGTGCAAAGTTTTGAAAATTTAACCCTTTGATTCATTCCTGATTGTAAAGTCAGTCTGGGGAAAGAGCATCTTATATTTCAATATAAATATAATCAAAAAGAAAATCCTCCTCTCCTCCCAAGCAGAGGGCACATTAAAAATAAAACAGTTCAGAACTGGATCTTGGCAATTCAGGAGTGCCTACTATTTTCTTGTGACTCTGGCAATTGCTTTCCAAGGAAACCTTTTCAATACAAGAGCATACAAACTAATTTACCATTTCTGAATAGGATAAGGTTAGCTGTTTTGCTGAAACAAACCAGTGTTTATCAACAGAGCTCAACTGCTATGCGTTATATCAGGACTAGTAAACATGAGGTATGATACCATTGATTACCTGAATGCATGTGGGTGCTTAGCACAAGTGCTGAGTGACTGGTGGAAAACTTGATTTGTTAAGCAAATGGCTTGAATAAATGAAACAACTGGGTGATCTAGCAAGCACTCTGTCACTTTAGTTATCCTTTATTACATTTCTAGTCATTTATTTAATTTGGCGGCTTTTTTGCTTTTCAGAACTTCTGAAAAATAGTGATATTGGTTAAATTTGTGGGCATTACTAAGAGTTACCCAGAACACACAATCTGCCTCTTGGTTATATGATCACATGGAGTCTGTAAATCCAAGCAAATCAGGTTGCAGGGTTGGGACCTCCACCTACATGGTATCAGTGACATTCAGTGGCAGTGCCTAAGCAGTGAAGATCTATCTTACCTTTTTTTTTTTAAGACTGCAGTATGAATTAGAAAATCTGTACTGTCAAAACTAAGGGCTCAACAAAATTTCTGGCACTATTTCTCAGCCCTCCATACAGGCATGCAGAAACACAAGTAAAAATTGTGACCTTGTAAAAAGTATGCCTCTTACAGCTTTGACTATGGCTGTGCAGTAACTTTACTCTAAAAGATCATCACGAAACTTCCCCCCACCCCCAGTGATATAAACTTTTGTCACTAAATTAAATAATCCTGACTTGCATAGGCTACCCAAAGCCAGGTTTAGTTTTATGTCCCTAATACATCACAAGTAACAACCCTTCTCCCTTCTCTTATAAAGTTTGCCAGTTTTCTTTTATAGCTTTGTACTCAAGACATGGTCATAAATTTGAATTCCAAGCCATTTGCTCCAATGATCTTTTTAACATTAACAAAAGAGTAGCAGGGAGAGAAACAAAATAAAAGAAACACAATAAGCAATGCAAAATAAAAGCACTCTAATGAAAGCAGTAACTTACTGTAGCTACTTTCACTATCGCTGGCATTAGAAGAAACATGTTCTGCAAGAACAGTACAGCAAATTAAAGGACATAACCAAGCACCACAGAGCTGCAGAAACTTAAAAGAACTGCCACAGTCATGCAAAGGTAGTTATGCAGAGCAGAAATAAAAACTGTGCGCTGACATCACCTGAAAACACTCAGATATTTTACAGAGGTAAAATGAAAGCTTTCTCTCTTGTGGCATTTCAGAAAGAGACTGTATGTATCAGCTAGTGATGTGTGCCACGGCAAAACCATGGCTTTTTGTGATAGACAGTAAATGACACCTCAGATAACTTCATTTCAATGTATATTATGGTCAACTTGGATCTCACTCGATGTCTTGAGCAATTCTTCGAAATCCAAGTGTCTGCTCATATTCTGCACTATCAGTGATGTGCATCATTAACGCATTGGAACTATTCCTGCTAGATTTCTAACCTGTGTCTGTCTTTAATCACTGTGCACTATCCCAAAGGATGGTGCACAGTGATTAACAGATTAAAATGAAAGTCGTTTTGATATCAAATATTGTAACTCTATCTATTCTACCCTGCCTGAAAGGAGGGGGAAGAAAAAAAAAAAAAGAA